>JAQQSU010010925.1:0-12303 GCA_028627135.1 Pseudochirops cupreus | reverse complement strand
CACAATCAGGAAAACCCAGGATCTAGCAGCTTCTACATTAAGGGATAGAAGGGCCTGGAATATGATATTCCGGAGATCAAGGGACCTAGGATTAAAACCAAGAATCACCTACCCAGCAAAATTGAGTATAATGTTCCAGGGGAAAATATGGTCATTCAGTGAGGAGGAGGACTTCCAAGAATTCTTGATGAAATAAACAGAAGTGAATAAAAAAATGTGACATTCAAATACAAGAAGCATGAGAAAGTAAACATGGAAAAGAATTCATAAGGAACTTATCAAAGTTGAAATATTTACATGCCAACATGGAAAAACGATAATTATAACTTATGAAACTTTTCTTGGTATGAGGATACTTGAAGGGAATATAAATGTGTATATGTGTATACATACACATGTCTATATAGGAGGGTATATATGCATATGAATACATATCTGAGTGTGTGTGTATATGTGTACATACACAGAGGGTGCAGGATCGATTTAATAGGATAGGATAATATTTTAAAAGGTGAAATTGAGAGGTGGGAGAAGAATAGTATGAGAGGAGACAGGGAGAGACAGAATGGGGTTAATCCTCTCATATAGAAGAGGCAAGGGATAATTGTTACAATGGAGGGGAAGAACAGGAAGGCAAAAGGGAACTGGTCAACCTTACTCTCATTGAAGTTAGCTTAGGGAAGAAACGACATACACTCTAAACTGGATATCTTGCCCTACAGGAGAGTAGAGGGGAAGGGGATGAGAGCAGGGAGGATGGAGGGGAGGGTTGTTAGAAGCACACACTTTCGTAAAGGGACAGGTACAAATCAGAGAATAGAACAAGTGGGGGGTGGAATAAGAAGGAGGGAAATATACAGGTACTGGGGTAGGGAGATCCGTCTTGCCCTACTGGAAAGTCAGAGGGGTGATGGGGGAGGATATAGGAGAGAACTGACTGGGGGAGGGGGTATACAGTGGGATCACTGTTTTGGGGTAGTGGGTAGGGGAAAGACAGGGAGAAAATTTGTAAATCAAAATCTCACGGAAATGAATGATATAAACTAAAAATAAACAAAAGTTAAAAAAAAAACACGGTCTAGAGCTATAGAATAGTGGAAGGGTATTAAAACTGCCAATAAACTGGACCAAAAAAGCCTTACCAATAGGTTGAGGCTGGAAAAGAAACCTAAGGACAAGAAAGGCAAGGAGGGGGGTCAAGCTATAACGGGGAAAGGTGTTCAAGGTAGATAACTAAAACAGAATAAAGCAGAGTACAGAGATCTTATTTTGCTTCTGTCTTTCTCTTCAAAGAAGACTTCTGGACTGGGAAGTACCAAACAAAAATAGCTAAGAGAGATCTGATGTTCAAGAAAGGAGACACTAAGAGAGCATGGTTGCTCCATTAGGTTACTGAAAAGTCACCTAGTCAGGATGAATGACATCTCTCAGAACTATAGGAACTGGCAAGTGTGACTGTTGAGCCACTGTTGTTGAGGATCTTTTAAAGATAACAGAAATCAGAAGAGATGCCACAAGACTGAAGGAGCAATGTCCCAATTTTTAGAAAAGAGAAGATATATTCTGCAAACTACAGACCAACGGATTTTACTCCAATTGTTAGTAAAATTCTACAATATGATAAAGAACTGTTTAGTGAAAATCTACAAAAGGTAGAAGTGATTTTTTTTTACAGTTATTATGCCTATATTAGGAAAAGGCTCATACCAAAGTAATTTCATTTTCTTTTTTATCAGGGTTACTAAACTGGCAGATCAAGGTACAGTCATAGAGCTTAATTAGATTTTAGCAAATCATTTGATAAATTCCCTCATGCTTATCATGGAAAAAACAGGGCCTTGGGCTAGAAAACAGAACAATTATGAGATTTCAGAATTGACTGAATGTCTGGAGTCAGAGTAGCCATTAATCATTCAATGTCAAATCCAAAGGTTTTCAGTGGAGTGTCCTGGGGATCCATGCTTGGCCCTGGGCTGTTAAACATTTTTATTGATAACTTGGATCAAAGTAAAGATTATATGATTGTCAAATGTTCAAATGACACAAAGTTGGATTAGCTAACACATAAAATAGTAGGATCCAAAAGATCCTGACAAGCTAGAACACCGGCCCAAATTGTTTAAGACAAATTTTACTAAGTATAAATGTAATATCTTACTCTTGGATTCAAAAAATCAATTTCCTAAGTACAAGGTTAAAAAGGCATGGTTTGATAGCTGTTTGTCAGAAAAAGATCTGAGTTTTAATGGACAGTAAGTTCAGTAAGTCAACAGTGTGATATGACAGAAAAACAGTAGTACAATTTGGCCTGCATTCAGAGATGCAGCTTTGTCTTTGTATCCTTAGTTCCTAGTACAACACTTGGCAAATAGTAGAATAAAGACTTACTGACTTAAATGGAAATCACCATGAAAAAAGGTAAGAGTTCTGCTATAATCTTCCCTGTCAAACAACATGAGAGTGAGATGGTGCTTCATTATGGATACCACATTTTAGGAAGGATACTAATAAATTGGAAAATGAATAAGAGGGCAACCAGGGTGGTAAATGATCTTAAGTTCATATTACATAAGGATCAACTGAAGATATGAAATGTCTTCAGCAGAGTATTGATAGGTGTCACATATCTGAACAGTTGTCATGTCGAAGAGAGTTTAGATTTACTCTATTTGGCACCAAAGGACAAAATTAGAAGCAATAGGGGGAAGGGACAATAAGGCAAAATTCTGAAGTGATGAAAGGGGAAAAATCCTAACAATTTGACAATATACAAAGGTGGAACAGACCACCTTTGGGGGCAATGGGTTTGCTCTCACTGGAGTTCTTCAAGCACTGGCTGGAACCACCAGTTGGGTAGGTTGTAGGAGGAGTTCTTTTACAGGCACAAGATGGATTGGACTGCTGAGGTCTCTTCCAACTCAAAAATTCTACAACTCTGGAAATGAATAAATGACTTGGTCAGAGGCAACAAAATCTACTTATGACAATATTCCTATGGAAAGACAGACTCATTCCATAATGCAGTTTCCAGCAAAGCACTGAAGGCCAGGGAAGAAAGAAAAAAGGATGAGTAAGACTTTGTATGCACATGCATATATGTGTGTGAGATAGCAAGGCTACATGGAACCTCTCTTCTTTTTAAAGACCCCAATACCCACGAACTTGTATACTTAAATCTTTTAACTTTTATACTCTTAGCTTCAAAATTTACTAAACTTTGCTTAATTAGGGTTTGGGGAAGTAGGATGGGCATGTTATTTGAGAGAAATATTTTAAGTTACTTTCAGTTGTCAAATCATTTTTCAAAGTTCTATTTCTATCTTGGTTTTCTAAAAAACCATCCCCTCCTTATCACTTGAAGCTTCAAAAGTTCAGTTATCAAAGGTTTAGCTCTCTATCTTCTTTCTAAATTGGTCAAACTATTTCATCCAAATAGCTTCTTTCTATAACATACTATTAGATAACTGACTCCACATTTATTTAGTATTTGTATACAGAGCACTGTACCAAGAAAAGGGGAGGATGGGAAGATTAGATAAACTACAACCTCTGCTCTCAGAGACAAATAATTCTAATACATGAAAAGTTCTTTAGAAACAGGAAAGCAAAGTATTATGCAGAGTCTTAAGAAACCGGGCAGAAAACATAAAAGTAGAATTTTATTATCAAGAATGGGCAGATATTCAAAAGTTGAAGACCGAGGACATTTCAGCCATGTGTGGTCAAGGCTTGGAAATGTAAGTGAATGTTTTTGGGGGAAGCAGAAGGGAAAGTCAAGTCTGGAAGGTTATTAAAGAAAAAAATATGAAAATGCTAGAAAATAATGGTAGTGGATACTGGAGGGCCTTCAATGCCACAGAGAATCATCAACTACTCTGAAGACAACTGGGATTCAAGGACATTCTTATTAAGCAGAGGAGCGACACGATAATCCTAACCTAATTCTGTATCTTTGATTTCTGGCTTTTAGCAACCAGTGCTGACAAAGAAAAAACTGGCCTAAGATTCTATCACTCTCTTTATAACATTTTTTTAACTTGAATTACTACAAGATATAATGTGATAAAAGAGACCAAGACAATGTACTTTAGGAATAACTGAAGAAAATCACAGCTAAGGCATGGGAGAGGGACCAGGAAGACTTATAAAGCAGATGGCACTTGAGCTGAGCCTTGAAGGAAGAGGATTTTTTTTTAAACAGGCAGAGAATTTATCCCAGAGGTGGAAGACTAACCATGCAGAGAAGCAGGAGATAGCATGTCAAGTTCAGGATACAGCTAAGTCATTTAGTTTGACTGAATGGAGTACATAAAGAGGAACTGTGTAAGATGAAGCTAGAAAAGAAGATGAGAGCCATACTATAAAGGGCCTTAAATGCCAGACTCCTGAAGACATTAACACTGGAAGATTTGACTCCAGTGGACAAGGAAACAGTATCATCATATTTTGGCAGCTTTGTGAAGGATGGATGGGAAAGGTGAGAAATGAGTGGAAACAACAAAGTCAATTAGAAAACTATTACAATAGTCTAAGGAGTGGCAGTAATTACAGTGAGGTGATTAAAACCTGATCCTAGAACTATTGTAAAGGCAAAATCAATAAGACTCTGCTGATGATTGAATATGAGAATATCAGAATATCAAAAGCAGGAATTAAAAAGAAGATTTTGAGCCTGAGCAACAAATAACAGAAACTGGGAATTTTAGAGGGAGCAGCAGGTTTTTTGCAGGGAAAGACAAGAATTCAGTTTGGACAAGAATTTAGTGGAGTTAATGAATTTGAAACTGGAATTTGGAATTTAATAAATTTAAAGGAATGAGGCACCACAGAGAGCTAGGCAGCGGTCTAATGGAGACTGAAAAAAATGAAGATTAGGAAATATAAAGATTTAGGTGTCACTTGCAGAAAAGTGACAACTGAACAGGTGGAATCACCAAGGGGAAGGAATAAAGTGAAAAAAGGAACCAAAATAGAGACCTGAACAACACCCACATTTAGAGGGTTGGAAGAAGACAAGGAACTAAAGAAGGAGAACCAGAAGAAAGTAGTGTCACAGAAGCCAAAGGATAAAATTATCCATGGGGAAAGCATAATCAGTGTCCAATGCTGCAAAAGGGTCAATGAAAAGAAGGACCAAGAAAACGTCAACGAATTGGGAATTAAAAGGTCAGTGATGACTTTGTGGAAGCATTTTCAGTTGAGTGGTGGGAATGGAAACCAAACTACAAGGGACTAAGGTATGAATGGATGGTGAGGAAATGGAGGCAACTAGTAAAATGGACTAGTCATCTACACTTCTTGAGAAACTGAAGTTGAGCAAAACTGCCCAGTTGGGGAATGCTTTCTTTTCTCATGTCCATACCAAGTCTTCCTGGATAGCATCAGAATTGACAGAAAGAACTCACAACAGGTGAATTCAAGGCTAAAGGAAATTGTCACAAGCTTCCTGGTTATGAAACTTAATCTCCCATGGGTATTAATACATACCAGTTTGGTTTTGTTAATGTTTCTTCTAATAATTCAGTTCTATGGTATTATTAAATAAAAACAGTAAAAGGGGAGAAGTGATAGAGAACTCTAGAAAGAGACTGAAAATGAGAAAGGTAATGATCAATAAAGCAACCTTTCATTTTGCCTTGTATTAAAAGTATAGATGTGACATCACTTACCCAAAGTAGACTATAAATTTCATGAGAGTAGAGACTGTCTTTTTCATCTTTTCATCCTTAATGCCTAGAATACGGCCCTGAATGCACTCCAATACTGCAGCAGGAATACCTGCAAGGTACTGTGCTAAGCAATGAAGGAGATAGAGACAGTACTTAACAAATGTTTGTTGAATTGGTTAGGTATTATGTTTGTGTAAGATTCAAATTAGGATAACAGTCACAAGAGTTAATAATGCTAAACCCTTTGGATTCTAATCTGACTCAGACCTACACTAATTATAAGTCTAGTCTTACTATACAGCTTAACTACTATCTTTTCTATTTCAACTCTAGCATAAAATATACTTATAAATGGCCAGTTAAAAATAATTTTTCATGTAAGAATGAGAATGCTATTCTTATTCTATTAGTTATTTCCCCTTTTGTCACAGTCTATCAATGAACTGTTTTGTCAGTACTCATCTAAAGATAACATTTTTCAAATACAACAATCTTTATACCTACAAAATTAACATTTTCATTTCAAAGCCACAAGGCATTTCTACTATGAAGTGCAAAGGAGCCATCTTTAACTTATAAATTAAAATATAGTTTTCCATTCACGAGAGTAGGGGAAAATGGGTTTTGTTGTAATATAAATACCTTAATCTTTTTTTTAATCTCCCAAACAGCTGTGTGTACATAGTAGGCATTTAAAAGTAAAGTTATTAAGGAATGTTTGAAAGTCTTGTGGAAAATAGCTATTGAAAAAAAAACTTTCTTATATTTCTAGGGAAGAACTCCACAAACTTGGTTTTCTATCTTTTAGAAGAAAAAGTACCACCATAACCACAACTTCGAAGAAAGTAATTTACAAATGTTATAGCACAAGGCATTGTATACATTTTTATTAAGGATTTTTCCATTTCTCTAGAAATGTGTTTAACAGCACAAAGTTTGTAAATGGAATAACAAATAGTACATTCATACTTCTCTTCAAAGTTGCCTATGTATGTCTTATCAATTCATAAACATTTATTGAGCTTCCTACTAGGTACCCGGTACTGTATTATGCTGTGGTGGTATCTCTTTACCATACCATTTTCATTTTTATATATTCCTAGGTGCTTAATGAATGCTTGCTGACTTTTATAAGTTAAGCTATATCTGACCTCTTTCTCACTTCTCAATTCGGAAATGATGCTAGGGGCTGATTTACAGTTACACCCATGGTGATGTAATAGACTTCACTTTCCCTTAAAGTTTCATCTCCACAAATACACGCCTTGAATTTTTATTTGAACAGGAGGAGGCGATCATCAGCATTTCCCTAATAAGACTTACAATACTCTTAATTCACCTCTAGGGTGAAGAAAGCCTAGGTTTTTAAACCTTAAGTCAACAAGACTCAACTCCTGCTCCTTTCAGGAATCCCCGCAGCGAACCTTTAGGCCCCCATCATTTTCAATAGAGGCGCAGTCCGAGTAAACTACAGGTCCCACCATGCACCGCTGCCCCGATCACGGCAGGTCTCTACGGAAACAGAAAAATCCTCCCCAAGTCCCACCTGTTACTTCGTTTCTAAACACAGCCCGCACTTTCCGCTCAGACAACAGCCCAAAACAAAGAGCCGCGACCCAGGGCTGGCTTCCCCAGCAGAAATTAAGCCAGGGCCCAGGCGCGGCACGGCGGGGCTGGGTGCCGCTGGCCCAACCCGGGTGCCCGGCAGCAGCGTCCCGGCTTCCCGAGACCGGACGTAAGCACCAGGCGTCTCCGCCCGCTTCCCGCAGGATGCCCAGCCGCGTACCCCGAGAAGGGGCGGAGTGAGAGGCGCCGGCCGCCAACTTCTTCCCAGGACCAGGAGGGGGTCGCGTCTGCCCGAGTCCTGGAAACCGGCCCCGCTCCCCGAGCCCAAGGCTGGGTCCCGGCGACGCGCCCGGCGCCCGCACTAACGGCCGCCCCGATCCGCGCGCGGTTTTGCAGGCCCCTCGGCCGGTGCGGGTCGTCCCTCTGGCCGGTGGCCGCCCTCCCCCCGCGGCCAGTCCCTCCCTCCTGGGCTCCGCCCGGCCTCCCTCGTCCTTCCTTCCCCGCCTCTCACCGTCTTGGCGGCCTCCGCCCAGGTCCTGCCCTTCTTCCTACGGCCCTTTTCCCTCATGTCGGGGCTTAAGATTGGCTGGGAGATTCCCGTGTCCGGGGTCCGGCCGCCCGCCCTCTCACCGCTAGCTCGCTGGCTCGCTCGCCCGCCCGCCTGCGCGGCTTTCCCCGCTGTGCTGGGAAAGGAGGAAGAAAGGGGGAAGTGGAGCCGAAGGAGAGCCCAGGCCGAGGGAGGAGGAGCAGCAGCGAGAGGGGCCGAGCGCCGAGGTCTAGGGGGCGGCCGGTCCTCTGGCTACCGTTGCCACTGCCGCTGCTGCTGCTACTACTGCTGCTGCTACTGCTGCTGCCGCCGCCGCTGCTGCCATATTGGACTCTTACTGTACAGACGGGCGCCGCGATCATGTGACCACTCCCGCGCGGCCCGTCCCCTACTGTAAGGACCCCACGCGCACGCGCGGTTCCGGCGCCGAGGGGGGAGGCGGGGAAGGGGAGCCAGGGGGGCTACACGTTTAGAGCTCTAAAAGGCGGCAGCGACCTCACCCCTTTCCTGTCCCCGCCCCTCGCCGACCCCCCGACCTCTGCTCTCGAGCATGCGCCTGGCTGAGGGGCCTTATAGACAGCAGCGTCCTACCCTACGACTCACACGCAGAAACCGGAAATGTGTCTGCGGAAGTTAGTCAATCCGCAAATATTTAGGGGTAGCTGAGCGTGTGGCAGGAGCCCTGGCCAATGCAAGAAAGCATCTAATAGCAATGGCTCCTACCCGGGAAAAGTGACCCAGAGAACTGTAGATTTAGAGCTGCAAAGAATCTAAGAGATTATCCATCCAACTCATTGCAATACACAGATAAGTAAACTCAGGTCCTGAGAGATGAAATACTTTGCCCAAAGTCACAGAAGTAGCAATGAAAAGAGATGATAGATTTGGACCTGGGAAACCTGGGTTCAAATTCTGACTGCCACTCCCTGTGTGACCCTAAGTAAGCCACCTGATCTCCCTGAGCTTCAGTTTCCTTCTATGTAAATCAAGGAAGATAGACCACAAGAGTACTTTCCGGCTTCAAATCTATGACCCTACCTGGTTTGTTGTTCAGTCCTGTCGGACTCTGTGACCTCATGGATTGTATTCATGGAGTTTTCTAAACAGGTTAAAAGACTTGCCCAGGGTCACATGGCTCGTGCATGTTTAAGGCCTGATACACACTCAGATCTTCCAGATTCCAGGCCTGATACTCTTATCTGCTGAACAATCTAGTTGCATCTGATCTTAAGTGGTGGTGGTGGGATTCAAATCGAGGACCTCATTATAAATCCAGCACACTTTGTAAATCACCACTAGCCCAGGCCTGAAAAGATACACATTCCTGCTTTTGCATAGTGAACCAATTTAATAAAAACACCTTAAGTAATTGCACTTAGACCAGCTTCTCAATTGCTCAAGTTTGATATTTTAGACCCAGTATGATTTCCTTGAAACTAAATTACAATCTAGTGGTCTTTGCCCATTCAATTCAGTAAACATAAAGAGCCAACTGTGTGCTAGGTACTGGTAATAAAAAGATGAAACGATATATATATATATATATATATGTATATATATATATATATATTTGCTTCCAAGGAATTTTATACTGTTTAAAGGGATAGAAAAAAGATATTAAAGAGATACAAAAAAGCTGTTAACCTATGATTTCATGGGTTGAAAGGTTATCAGAAATGTATGCCCAGAAAAAAAGGCAGACTTGTCACTTTAGGGAGAGCAAGGGTTAACAGTGTGGTATAATGCAAAGAACACAGGTTTTATACCCAAAGGACCTAGATTAAAATTGTTCTTTGATCATTTACTACCTGTGTAATCATGTGCAAGTAACTTAACCTCCATGGACCTCAGATTTCTCATTTGTAAAATGACAGAGTTGAACTAGAACATCTCTGCGGTCCACTCCAAGAATAAATATATAATCCTACGCACTATTGGTGACCACTTGACAATTTAAAAAAACGGGAAGTAGCAAGTTGAGGGTACTCCCTGCTTTGTATTTACAAGAAAGCAAGAACAAGTCATACAGGATGGGCAACTATGGATAGGTTATTATCTGTAACTAAGTACCTACCTACTATGTGACAAACAGTCCTAAATGTGCAGTTACAAAGTTAAAAGTGAAACCCCTCAAGGAGTTTATAGACCGTTGGGGAAAACAATAGGTACACAGACAACTAAATATAAATACAACATAGATACAAAGTAATTGTAAAGAAAATGGTAGTAAAAGAAACTAGGAGTAAAGCGTTAGCTACCCCTGGTATGTTAAAGCATTCTATTGGTATTCACTGTCAAGGGACTTGACTGATAACACCAAATTTTTTGACACAACTGGTGAGAAGATAGGAGTTTTGACTTTAAAGAGCTGGGAGATTCCTTTGTAGTGTCTATTCTGTCACATATATCTAAAGCAAAGTATCAGGACTTTAAAGGTCATCTGGCTCAATCCCTTCACATCAGTGGGGTCACTGAACTGTCAGAGAATGAAAATATGCTCACAGTCACATAGTGGTTTTAAGGTATATGAAGCCCTTGGCTCATAACAACCAGGTAGATAATGCAATTACTTTGTCAGTTTTCCAGATCAGGGAACTATGGCTTTGTAAAGTCTAGTGACCTGCTTAAGGATCACATAATTAACAAATATCAAAGTTTGAACTTGAATTCGGCCCTTCTGACTCCAAAACCAGTGCTAATGTCACAAAAGCATGCTAACTGCAATGATTGTGTACATAAGGAAGGTCAAAAAGAAGGGCATGAAAGATTGAAGGGCAGGATCATTTCTGAGTAGAGAGATCATGGAAGACATTATGGAGGAGTTGTGCCTAAGGCCTATAGTCTCATAGGAAGAAAAGGATTTCAAACACAAAGCTAGGAGAATTCTGTTCCAGGTGTGAAGCCTGTTCAGATACATGGGGACAAGTGAGGGCAACGCAATATCATAAAATGGTAACTAGTCAAGGTTGGTGGCAGTACAAAATGTCCAAAGAGGAACAGTGTGAAATAAAACTGGAAAGAAAGGTTGCAGAGGAGTTGGGGTAGGAATAAGGGGTCTGGGAGGTATCTAGGTGGTGTACTGGATAGAGCAGCTGGCCTGGAATCAGAAGGAGCTGAGTTCAAATATGACCCCAGACACTTCCTAACTGTGTGACCCTGGGCAAGTCACTTAACCCTGCTTGCCTCAGTTTCCTCCTCTATAAAATGAGCTGGAGAAGGAAATGGCAAATAGCTCCAGTATCTTTGCCAAGAAAACCCCAAACAGGGTCAAGGAGAGTAGGACATGACTGAAACAACAATAAGGGATTTTGTCATACTGAGTTTACATATCATTTGAAAGACAGTGAGGTGCCACTAAAAAGTTTAGACTATTAGAATAATGTTAGATTACAGGAAAATAATGTAATACAAACAGCATGAAAGATGGAGTCTAGCAGGAATAGAGACTGGAAGACTAATTATCTACCCCACTGCCATGGTGACCTTGCTGATGCAGCAGCTACAACTAGAGGAGCTTGTGCTTGGACTCCTGGCCACCTCTGCTTCTTCTGTACTTCCTTCTGTGAGTAGATAACTAAGCAACAACCTGGACATGGATATCTCCAGGAAGTAACACAGTGAGTTCAAAAGCCCAGAGGTCTGTGAGCAAGATAGTGGCCATATCCACTAGAATAGCTTAGATGGTGTCTACCAGACCATTTAATTATGACTCTGGCAGGTGCAGACAGGAGTGATTGACCATGGAAGCAACTAAGCATGAAGTTCAGAGGATGCTGAGTTTTGGAGTAGAGTGACTGTACAGAACAGAGATACGATGTGAATGCAATCCTACAATGTCATTATGTTCTGATGCAGTTTAAGTATCATTTTCCCAGCAGATCATACCTATAGTTCTGTCAAGTTACTGAATCCTATTCTGTTAATGCATGCCTTCTGGTTCTATATATTTAGCATTTCTTCTGTGTATAGGAATGAATTACCCATGCTATACCTGATTTGTATTGTGTACTAAGTATTGTTTTTCCTTCTTCTCTTTTGAGGTGTCCCTAGAATTCATTGGCTATAATTGCCTATAACTAAAATCATCCTGGGAAGCAGGGGTGGGGGACTTAGCCAATTGAAAAGTGTGACAGTGTGAAACTTAAACCTCCAAATTAGAGGCAAGTTTCTCCCAGGACTGAATCGAGTTCAAATAATATGTCTAGACACAGGTCAGGGAAAGACAAGTGCCCTATCCCCTGTGGGTTCAGCCATTTAGTCTTTCAAGTCTACATTGGTCTTGAGAGAGAGATTAGAATCATGTTGTGAAGGGCTTTCAATGCTATAGGAATTTTTATTTTACCCTAGGCACGATAAGGAATCATTGAGGGGGGTGGAGGGAGCCAAGATGGCAGCGTAGCAGCAGCAACATATCGCAGCTCTCACATAGCCACCCCAAAATACCCATAAAATAGGACTCTAAACCAATCCTAGAACTCCAAAACGCACACAAAGATACTTCCCACTAAAGTCAGCTCGGCT
>JAQQSU010010924.1:0-12303 GCA_028627135.1 Pseudochirops cupreus | reverse complement strand
GGTTGGATTATAGAGTCATGCTAATAACTCTTGGAAGGCAGGATGGAGCTATTTGAAGAGTTTCAAAAGCAAATTAGAGGAGTTTGCATTTTGTCATGAGGTAATAAGGGCCAATGTAACATTTTGAGTAAGGAGGAGGGGTGATCTGATCATATTTACACTTTAGGAATATCCCTTTGGCGACTGAGTGAAAATGGGTTGGAGAGGGGAGAGGCTTGAGACAAGGAAAACTAAGAGTAGGTATTTGAAATAGTACACTGAATAGCTAAAGGGAACTAAACTAGAATGGTGGTGGTATGGTTGAATAGGAGGGAACAGTTGTGAGAAAAACTGTTGGAAGGGAAAGCAAACTTAGCAACTGATTTATTACGAAAGATGAAAGAGAGTGAGGCACTAAGGAAGACTTTGTGAACACCAGTGACTGGAAGTATAGTGCAGACTTTGACAGAAATAGGAAAAATAGGTAGAGGAATGAATTTGGTAGATATGTTGATCATTTTAGTTTTGGACATGTGGACTTTGAGATGCCTTATGCATATTAACTTTAAAAACCCATTAAATGGTTGGTCACTGGGACTTGGGAGAAAGATAAACTATAAATCTGGGAGTCTTCTGCATAAACATGTAATAGAACTTGTGATCTGATAAAGTCACTGTAATTATAGAAATAGAAGAAAAGGAGCAGCAGATCAGAGTATTAGAATTCACCTATAATCAGGAGTAGGGCATGGGTAATGATTTAGTGAATAAGACTGAGATGTGTTCAGACAGGTAGGAGAAGAAACAAAAGAGAATACTATCACAAAAATTGAGAAAAGAAAGTATCCAGAAAAAGAGGGTGATTAGTAGATTCAAATGGTACCAAGAAGACAGGAAGAATGAGAACTGAAAGAAAAAAAAAAGACCAGTGGATTTGGTAGTAAATATATAAATGTTCCATTTTATGTACATGGTTTCAGGAAACATCTTACCTTGACTGTAGTAGATCTTCACTATCTGGTTTTAGCTTACTTTTCTAGGCTTATTTTACCCTTTCACACCCCTCTAACCAAATTGGACAACTCTTTCCCATTCTTCTCTTGCTATTTTCCATCTACCTGGAATGTACTTTTCTTCATTTCTGCCCACGAAAATCCCTCTCTTCTATCTGTTATAACTGTTATGAACAGCATAGTAACTCATAAGTCCCCAGTAGGGTACTTCCACTGTAATTAACAATTAATAGCAATAGACAATAAGCTTTATTAGCTTTTTAAAAATCTTAATATAGTAAAGAGGATTGGTACAAGATATGCCCCCTAAATGTTTGACATACTCTCCAACAAATTTATAGAGAGTTCAAGGGAAAGGAGACTCAAGCTTAGAGAACATATGTAGTAAAAGGCTAACTCACAGTTTGAAGTTGCAGGTAAATCTTTTCTTTTCCCTTTTGTGGGCTACTCATGAAGTTCTCCTTAGGCAGGGTAGGGTATTCTGCCACACTCCTTCAGGTATCCTGAACTTTCTTATCTTTACTGCGTCTAGTTGTTCTAGTTTAGTAAAGCAGAAGTTATTGTCAATTCTTCTGGGAATATTGTTAGGAACTAATAAAAGTCCAATTTCCCAAAATTTTTAAGGTCATCAGGTCTTCTTTCAGTCAAGGAAAAGGAGACAAAAGCTCTATACTTCATTTTCCCACCCCAAGTAAGGCTTTCGTTGGGGCTTGCCTGGAGCTACTCTTCTCTAAACTGCATGATCCTTAAATCCTGGGTTTTGCACTGGCTTCACGTTTTATAGAAAAAGTACAAAGCCTGATCACATTTCCTTAGATAATACCAACATATCTAATGGAGTGTTACTCCATTTCACCCAATGATTTTCAAGGATTTATTGAACCCATTTTAGTGCCATTGATGGATGGATTCGACTCATTTATCCCCCATCCTTACATATATATACATATAGACCATCAAATGACTTCTAAAATTAAAAATTTTAATTAAAAAAAATCAACCTTCTTTATTATTACTATTATTATGCAAGGTCTAGAACAGGGTGGGGAACCTGCAGCCTTGAGGTCACATATGGCCTTCTAGGTCCTTGGATGCGGCCTTTTGATTGAGTTCAAGTTCTATGAAAAAAAAATCCTTTTTTTAAGGGGATTTGTTCTGTGAATTTTGGATTCAGTCAAGAGATGGACTTGAGAACCTAGAGAGCTACATGTGGCCTCAAGGCTATAGGTCCCCCTAAAATGAGATATTATCTAGGTCATTTCTCAATTTTTATAGCTGGAACTAATAAAGGTTAAGTGATTTCCCTAAGATCACACAGCAGATGCAGAATTAAAACTCAGATTTCCTAATTTCAATTTACAATTCTTTCTCCCCTAACATAAGAGATAATGAAGATTTAGAATTAGAAAATATAACTTCAAATCTTGCTCCAGACACTTGCTGCATGCCTGGACCAGTGGTAGATGAAGCAGGCGCTCACTTACATGTGGACATGAACTTTGTGGGACTAATACTATGTAGGAACTGAGCTAAATCTTTGGGGTTTACTCCCCAAGACAACAAGATGGTTTGAAGAAAATATATCCCTGAGCTACATGGGAGTGGGGTGGGAATGGGTGATGGCTGGGAGAAAGATATACATTTGTTCTTGCTATATCTTAGAAATAAATATCCCTGGGGAAACAAGGTGGTACAGTGAATAGAGCACTGACCCTGGAGTTAGGAGGAAACTGAGTTCAAATCCAACCTCAGACACTTGATATTCTTACTAGTTGTGTGACCTTGGGCAAGTCACTTAACCCCAATTGTCTTGCCTTCTCCCCTCCCAATAAATAAATGAATGAATGAGTCAATAAATAAATGAATGAATGAATGGATAGATAGGTAAATAAATGAATGAATGAATGAATGAGTAAATAAGTAAATGAATGAATGAATAAATAAATAAATGTGCCTTCATTAAAAATTGCTAAGGGTTAAACACACTGGTGTACTAGTCACTGATCCCTAACAGTTGAAGGAGGGTAGGAAATAATCATTAGAGGGGGGCTTGAGCAAACCACCAAACCCTCTAGGTTACACCAGGGAATACTGAAAGAGGAGCTGTAGCAGCATGGCCCTGAAAGAGTAGAGTTAGAGTCTACAGTTTTATACAGTGTTTCAAAATCTTAGCATACTTTGAAGCCTGAGTGATTTAAAACTTCACCAAGAGTTTTATAGTGTTATGTGTTGTTCGATGTATGTATGTATGAATGTATGTATTTATGTATGTAGATATATGATGTGTATATACAATGTATGTTGTGTATGTTCTCAAATACCCATACATATATGTAACATATACAAGCATGTATATGCATGAATATATGTATACACACATGTGTGTGTGTAATATTGTATGTGTTTAATAAATGCTTGCTGGTTGGTTAAATAGCAGTAGCTGATAGTTACACAATAATAAATATAAATTATCTCATTTGAGCAGCTCAGAAACCTCTATGATGTTAGGCAAACCACTTCTTTGGGCTCAGTTTTGTCTCTAAAATAAGGGACGGACTAGACGAATTAAAAGACCCCCTTATAGCTCTGAATTTATAATCCTATGAACAAATGCATGAAGGAAGTGCTATTATCCCCAATATACAAGATCAAGAAGTTGAGTCTCAGAGACAAGTAATTCTGAAAGTAGAGAGAGGCTAGAAAGACCCTAGAATTCTTTCCATTTCACTTTTCACTATACCCATGAACAAATAGAACTAATCTAATTAGTATACAATCACTAAAACATTATTTCTTATGTTGGCAATTTAGATCAATCTAGGGTTGGTTTTTATTGGCCTATAACGGGGAAATAATGTAGAGTGAAATGTTTGGACTCCAGCCTCTGGCAAAACTGTGAAGAAAAAGAAATTTCTATTTTATTTCTGCTCATCTCTTCCCTTACACCCCATTCCACAAAAGGGCACACCTACCATTCTTGCTCATTTCTGCTGTTATTAGATAATAAGGAAATCGCACGATTCTGAAGTGATAGCTTGATAAGGACTGAGGAATTTGCAGTTAAAAAGGATAATCTGGAGACTTAAGAACCTGAAAAACTTTATAAGAGATGAAACCTGGATCATATGGTTAGATGAATTTGGTTAAGTAGATTCATTTAAATGCCTAAACCCAAAGAGGGATGTTGATTGGCACAATACCAGTTTCAATAGATGTTTCTGCTAGTGTGTTGTAGAATTCTATGTTTGGTCCTGTTCTGTTTGAATAATTTAACTATGATCTGCTAAATCTGGTTACCGCAATGGGCATGCACTAAAGTCACTCAATCCCTACCCTGTCCCCCCATCCTCAGGATACTGAATCATTAAACTTTCCAGGACACTTAAGGCAAGAGTTGACACATAGAAAAGGCCTGATAAATATCAAAATCTTTGTAAATAAGTTATTAGCAATTCATTACACACCCAATATCCAGCTGGGAGAAAAAGACAATCAACTCCTCCAGGTTAACCACTGAACCTTGAAGGAAGAGATGTGGTTGAGATGTTCTCAGGCCTGAAAGGAGAACTTTGAACATCTTGCCTTTTTGCCTTCTTAATCCTTTGATCCCTTTATGAGGTCTGGGATTCCTTCTTACTGCAAGAGAGTAGACCCTTTGTGGGCCCCTTGAGCCTTCCCTAGGTGTGCTCCCAGCTGCTATAGTTATTATTTTCAGCTCCAAGGAGCCTTTCTCTCTCTCCTCACCATCTGTTTAACTTTCCCTCTAGAGTTAATTTGAGTCATGAATATGACTAATAATAACTCACATTTTATATGTTTTGCAAAATGCCTTCCATACAACTGTCCTAGGAGGTAAATAATGCAATTATTAACATTCTGGAGAGGCAATGTGAGTATGGTGGAAAAAGAACTAGACTCCAGACTGAGAAGAACTGAGTTTACGTTTTATTTTTGACATACGCTTGCTTTGTGACCCTGGCAAACTAATTCAAACTCTGAATGCTCCAAGCAATTTTTTTAAGACAATAAGTTGCAGATTCACATTAGCACATGAAATTTTCTTAACCAATGATATCAGAGATCCAATCTAAAACATAATATTTATAGTTTACAGAGGAGAGAACTAAAGGGCAGGGATATTAAGTGATTTTCATGAAGTCAATCAGCAAATAACTCTCTCATCCAGGATTTTAACCCAAATATAATGACTTCAATTTGACTCTTCTTACTGTACTGTACTATATACTTTCACTTTTGGAAACAGTTTAATTTCCCCAATCATGCTTGTTTTTTTTAAGTCTTTAAGAGAAGAGATTTAATCCCCACTACTTTTCTAATGTCTAGAATATAGTGATTTTGAGCAACTGGTTTAGCAACCTGCCAAGCAAGTTCCTCTAGGATCTGCTTAAAGGGAGGAGAGATTTAATGTCAAAAAATTCAATTAAAAAAAAACTCAAGTGGGATTTTAACATGTTCTATCATATCTTCTATTTACAAATGTTAAATTGATTTGTGCTAATAGGTTAATGTGTTACCTGTCCCCTACTGGGAGGTGGGGCTGGAGGGGTGGAGAGGGGAAAGAACAACAGAACCTGTGGAGGTGAGATCAGAAAACCTGGTTTTGAGTCTAGACTCTGACACTTCCTAAATCATTAAGACACTGCATCTCTCTGGACCCCTATTTTCTCATATGTAAATGAAAGTTTGGAGTAGACGATATCTAAGGTCCCTATTGGTTTTAATATTTTGTGTTTCTGTTATATTTTCAATGGAAGTTTTCTTAAGACAGCTTAAGTCTACAACACTTATCACAATCTAGGTTGTGTAATATTTGGAGACAAATGGAATTTTCAGGGCTCTTCAAATCATACTGATTGATTTACCAATTCATAGGGCTTTATCAATGAATGATTTGATTATGAATCATATAGTTAAGTGATTTACACCTTATCAGAGTTCAAAACTACAGTCTTGTGAGTTCCAGGAAATATTTTCATCATTGGATATGTCCTCAAAGTGGGCAACTTTAGGTCAATAGTTTTGGGTACTGTCTAAATACATTTCTCACATCTTTTGATTCATGATTTTATGTGACTGAATCTCAAACACAGAAATTACAGAATATAAATCCTAGAAAGGATTACAGAAGTCTTTCTAGCTCAATCTAAGCCAACTAAGAATAATTTCTATAAAACTCCCCAATCAATAATCATCCCACTACCTGAAGACTTCCAGTGAGTAGAGATCTGAAATATCTAACTGTACTTTCATATAGCTTTAATTGTTTGGGAATCATTTAAGAATAGAAATAACCATTTTTTTTTTCTAAAGCCTGTATCTCTCTCTCTACAGTTTCCGCTTGTTCCTAGTTTTGTCCTCTGAGTCCAAATGGAAATGTGTGTGTGTGTGTGCAATTCTTCTTTTTTTCCACATTAAAGTCCTTCAAATATAGCTACATTTTCCCCTAAGCCTTTACTTTGGCAGGCTAAACAGCATGAGATAGTCTGATTACACAGGACTCTATCACCTAAAGAGAATAATGGGAACATGTAAAAACATCTCAAATGACTGATAAGTCTACCAAGTGAAGCCCTGGATACTAAATCAATGCAACCAACTCTTATATTTGTCCTTTACTGGTATAGTTGGGAAACAGTGTAGTTGCGTTTAATTACCATCAATTAATAGATTTGAAAAGACTTCAGACTTCCACTTAAAATGAAGGTCTTAAAGGTTGCAGAAGAACCCAAGTGTCCTACATAGGCTCCATCAATGATTTAAAAGTAGGCATTAGAGAAATCTAAAGAGAAACAGCAGTAAGCTTTTCCATCTAAGCAAGGATTGCACAAAGACAGATGGAGGTCATAGCTGATAGAAGACAATAGACCAGAAACCTGTTGGTCAACTCATCAGAGACAATAACATGTTGAGAGATGAACAGGAGAGAAGTCCTTAGTAAAGCATTGGATGAACATACCTTAGGGAGAGAGAAGATGGCATAAAGACTCAAATATCAGCATGACAATTGACTAGGAATACAATAGCAAGACACCAATAAATCAAAGTCAGGATTAAATTGAGCCTGACCATTCCTTTCAAGAGAGTGAGTATGAGGCAGAGCCTGACTCAGGTGCAAAGTTTCACATCAGAAATTTAGATTAAAAGTATGAGGAAGCCAAAGAAGAAACAAAACATTATAAAGTGGTACTATAGGCAAGAAACATGAAATGGAAATTACATTATAAATTTGAAGACCCCTTTTTGTTATGTCAAGTAAGCAGGTACTTAGCACCTTGTTTCAAGTTAAGCAAAGGTAGCAGGTACTTAGCAGTTAGTAATTGATCAAGCCACTGTTGGGGAAACAGAAGGTATGAACTCGTCTCATGTTACTGATTTAACAGGAAGGGGTTGGCTGAAACAGGAACCCAATGCTGTGTGTGTATAAGAAAAGCCCCAGAGAGGCACAATCAGAATTTCTTGAGACCACAACCTGGCTGCAGAACCTCTCCTGCTGGAGAGAGATAGAGAGAGAGAGAGAAAGAGAGAGACAGAGAGAGAGAGAGAGATAAAGAGAGAGAAGAAAAAAGATTTGAAGGAATGATTATAGACAAAGATGAAACAAAATTAGGACTTTTGCAAGTGATAGGATGTTCTACTTATAGAATCATAAAGATTTAACTAAAATTAATTGAAGCAATGCATAATTTCAGCAAGAGAGTAGAATGTGTAATAAACCCACATAGATAATAAGCTTTGCATGTTATGAATGAAACACAGTTGAACTACATAGAAACATAAACTGCATCCAAAATAACTACAGAAAGCACCAATCCAACCCCAAAGACATTAAAGGTTTGCTCTTTATAGAAATCATCCAAATCTAAATAATTTGACAAAGTTGTGCCAAAGCAAGAACAACTACGATAGTATATGATTTACAGATTCAGTGTTGTACCAATCAAACTACAAGGATTACTGCTTTATAGCTAGAATTAATGGTAACAATGTCCATCTGGAAGAACAAAGGAAGACAAATCTTGAAGGAACCAATTAAAAAGCAGTAGAAAGGAAGGTGGCCTAGTAGTAACATTTGAAACTATACTACAAAGTAGGAGTCATGAAAACTATTTGGTAGAAACAGAAAATTTTATCAATGGGACAGATTAGAATGAAGACAGGAGTGCAGTATTTGTAAATGTAATGATTCCAACTACTGCCCTAAGAATTCAATATTCAACCTAAACTGCTGGAAATTTTAGTAAACAGACTCTCAGAAATTAGACCCACTTGTTGTACCGAAGTTTAGGGTTTAGGGGTTCTTGAGACTCCATACCAACATTCCGGGTCCTGTAGAATGAATTTGACTCAAGTCTTTCCTCTGCCAAAGTAAAGCAAAATTTATTAAAGATTCACCATAATGGGTGGACTCTTAAGTATTTGTGACACTTATATTGGACAAGTGGGTCAGAATAATCTGACACAGACTGAGTCTGCACTAGATTAATCTCAGCCTCTTCATGGAGGCAAGATGGATCTTATATACAGAAAGACTGTGGGAAGGATCTAGGGGTGGTCTAGAGGAGTGGTTTGGGAAGGAGGAGTCCAAGGAGGATCTTGAGGAACTGAGGTCAGACTCCAGGAATGGGATTAAGGGTGGGGAATACCAGAAGGCTACCTGGAGACAATGGAGGGCTAGGCTAGGTTAAGGGTAACAGATTTAAGTATAGATATTTTGATAGGATCAAGGGTGTGAAGTAGCTAGACAATGGAGGGCTAGGCTAGGTTAAGAGTGACTTAGATTTGGACCTAGGACAATGAAAGTCTTATGGCCTCAGGCAAATGCCTCATCAAGTGGGAAGATTCAAGGGGGTTCCCGGAGCCTGAGCTCCAAATTGGTATATGAATGAGATATAAAAGGTCAGATTATAAACACATTAGAGGAAAAAAAAAAACAAAGAGGATGTCTTTGGCAACTAAGTATAGGGAAAGAGTTCTTGAATGAACAAAGACTAGAGATGAATGCAGAGCATAAAATGGACCATTTCTTACAGAAAATTACAGTCAACAAGCATTTATTAAGTGCCTAGTCTGTGTCATGAATTACTGTAAGCAGTTGGTGTCTAAAAAAAGGTAAAAACAGTCCCTGTCCTCAAGAAGACCACAGTCTAATTGGGGATGGTCTGGAGATTCAATATACAAATAACTATGTAAAACTAGCTACTGATCAATAAAATGGAGATAACTACCACTGAAAGAGAATGGAAAGATTTCTTGCAAAAAAGTGAGTTTTAGCTGAAATTTGAAGAAAGCAAGGGAAGATAGGCAGCAGAATCAAGGAGGAAGAGAATTCCAATAATAAGGAACAGTCAGTGACAATGTACTAGCTGGGGAGTTGCAGTGTCTTGTGTAAGGGATAGGAAGCAGGTCATTGTTATATGCTATAGTCCATATTCCATATAAGGTCTGAAACTGAGTATTAACCAATTGTTTTTCTCTGCTTCTGTAAGTTCCTGCTTATGCATCAATCAGACCATTACTTTGTGGTTTTTGTCTTTAAATACTCTGGCCCTGGCCCTGTTCTGGGCTGTTTAATTTGAGTCTGCACTCCGAGAAGTTGTGTTCTTCAATAAATTCACATTAAGTTTATAACTGGGTCTCACCTCACATTTTTCTGCAAACACCAAGGTCACTGAATTGTACCAGTATCTGGAGGAGATTGAGAAGTGAAAATACTGGAAAGGAAGAGGTCATGTTACTGAAGACTTTAAAAGCAAGAGGATTTTATATTTGATCTAGGAGGTAATAAACCTGCACTTTAGTAAGATCATTTTAATAGCCAAGTAGCATATATACTGCAGTAAAGAGAGACCTGAGGGCAGGAAGACCTACTAGAAGACTATTTCAATAGTCCACCTACAAGGTGATGAGGAAGGCCTTAGCCTTTACACCAGGGTGGTGGCAGAGTCAACAGAGAAAAGGTTGTCTGTGTGTAGTAAGAGATGTTGTGAAAGTGGGTAAAAATCTTTTGTATAAACAAAATGAAACAAGCAAAAGCTGGAATGGAAACAGCCGGGGGGGGGGAGGGGGGAGGTAGGAGATCTACAGAACATGTTTCTCAGATAAAAGTCTTTGGTCTCTGATTTTTTTTTTTTTTGCCTCTGAGACTTTGAGCAACAAGAACTACTTCATTCTTATCCATTCAAGCCACTTGTAACCTCTGTCTTCCTGTGAAGTCCCAGTTGAACCTGCCCACCTGTACCTCCACCTTTTCCCTGGCATTGATTCTGATGCAGTTTACCTGCCTGTGGCCATCTGACCCACTCTACCTCAGCTACCCACAGACATGGCCATATCCTTGATCTTGCCATTTCCCATATATTCCACTTCAATGTGCACAAACTCTGAAACTCCTTTATCTGATCATAAACTTTTATCATTCCATCTTTTCCTCTGCCATATGACTCTGAATCCTGTTTTCCATCCTTACCATGATATCCAGTTCTCTCATCCTGCAATTCTTTACCAGATTATCATGCATACACTAACTTCACTTTCTTTTCTTCCTCATTTTAACTCCTTGTTGAATCAGTTCAACTTTACATTATCTTCATAATTGTTTTAAACGATATAGGGAAGGCTTGATAGCAAATATTTCATTATCTGTTGCCTGAAATACATTTTTTATCACGCATTGTGCTTAGCCAATATTCTACTTTTTAAATATAGGTGTACCTGGTACAGGTGGCAACTAGATCCATAGTGGATAAATCCATAGTGGGAATACATTCAGAGAGAGAGGAGGGGAGAAAGAGAGAGAAACAGAGACAGAGACAGAGAGAGAGAGAGAGAGAGAGAGAGAGAGAGAGAATGAGGGGGGGAGAGAGGAAGGAAAGGAGGGAGAAGGAGAAAGAGTTAAAGTAGAATAAGAATATAGATGCTTAACTTGAATAGGGCTGCCAAAAGTTAGGGAGAGATGGTTAATGCACCACACAATTCTGCCTGACAAGTCCTATTCTGGAGAAATCATAGCATTTTAGTGGTTTGAGTTTTTAAAAAGATTTAACTCCTAAAAGTTTCCTTTCCTTTTGCCTGAGTATCTATCACCCCTTCAAAATACAAGAAGTCTATAGAGGGACATGAGTCAGCATGACACATCCATCCTTTCAGTTTATGAAGGAGCTCATGAGAATGGAGAAGCAAATGATTCCATTTCTCTGGCATATCCACTGAGAGGAGCAGTTATGGCTTCCAACCCATTAAGGTGTGCTGTTGTCTGATCCAAGAAGGCTTATGATTGTTAAGCTACATCTGAATGCTATAATGCTCTCTTACCCTAGCTATGCTGTTTTTCACATTTTGAATGAAAATATCCCCCAAGCTGTTGAGAATTGGCCACAGCCTGATTCATCTAAAGAGCTGAAACAATGTACAGTGGCTGCCTAGGCAGAGTAGACTAGATGACAATGAAGGGCTTCAAATGAACTCATTAACTTGGATTTATGTTTTGGCCAAAAAAACAAAACACTCAGAGCCTGACAGTCTAAGGAAACAGAAGGAAATTTATTGACTTGCTGAAAATCATGATAATATTTTGAAAGGGTATATACTTATAATCATTGCTAGAAAACAAAGAAAAGCAGAGAAAATCTTTCAGCATAATATTTCTTCTTTGTTTCCTTATTTCTATTGCAGGTATCACCCTCATTCAAGTCATCCAGATCTGCAACTTCAGAATCATCCTCAGCTCTTTCTTCTTCCTCTTCACTCTCACTGGGATTGCATTCAGTTGGCCCCTTTGTTGTTGTCATTGTTAAATTCTACTCCCCCACATCTCTTGCATCCATCCCCCTCTCTCACACAACTATTAGTATGGTTCAGGCCCTTGTGGTTTCTTAATTGGACAACTGGATTCATCAATTTGGTCTGGGATCAGACTGGAAGACATCTCAGAGGCCACATAGTCCAAGCCTCTCATTTTATAGATGAGTATACAGAGACCCAGATAAGTTAAGTGATATACACAAGGTCACAGAGGAAGTGTCAGACTATTGGATTTGATCCTGAGGCCTCTGACTCCAGAGCCAGTGGTCCTCCCTGCTTTGATTCATTCCTTTTTCCAATCCATTCTTAATACTGTTGGAAAGTAATATTCCTAAAGTTTGGGTCTAACAGTGTCCTTTTGCTGCTTAAGAAGTTTTAGTAGGTCCCTATTGTCTATGGAAAAGGACCTCAGGTCTTATCTAGCATGTAAATTCTCCAGGGCTGCAGGAGTTAGAAATTAAATTGTATATAGATATAGATATAGATATAG
>JAQQSU010010923.1:0-12303 GCA_028627135.1 Pseudochirops cupreus | reverse complement strand
CTTTTTCTTTCCCTTTTCCCCTACTACTTCTTCTCTTTTTTCCATCCACCTTCTCCTCTTTCTTACTCCTTCCCCCTCCTATTTCCCATAGGATAAGCTAGATTTCTATACCTAACTGAGTATGTTATTTCCTCTGAAACAAATCCAATGAGAATAAGTTCAAACATTGCTTGTGTCCTGCCCTTCTTTCCCTCTACAGTAATAGGTCATTGTATCTCTTTATGTGATGTAATTTGCCCTTTTCTGCCTACTCCTTTTCTCTTCTCCCAGTACAATCCCTTTCCAACTCTTAATTAGATTTTTTGTCATCACATCAAAGTCAACTTACACCTATGCCCTCATCTACATATACCTCGTTCTAAATGTCATAATAAAAATGTATTTTTCAAGAGTTAAAAGTATCCTCTTCCTGTGAAGACATAGAAATAGTTTAACATTATTGATCATCATGACTTTTTTTTCTTTCCTATTTACCTTTTTTATGGTTCTTTTGAGTCTTGTATTTGAAGACCAAATTTTATGTTCCATTTTGATTTTTTTATCAAGAAATACTGGAAGATTCCTATATCATTGAATGTCTGTCTCCTTTCCTGAATAATTATGCTCAATTTTGCTGTTTAGTTGTATTTTGGGTATAATCCAAGATCCTTTGAATTTCAGAATATCATATCCCAAGGCCTCTGATGCTTTAATTTTAAAACTGCTAGGTTCTGTGTATTCCTGACTGTGATTTTATGATATTTAAATTGTTTTTCTCTAGTTCCTTGCACCATTTTCTCCTTGACCTGATAATTTTGGAATTTGGGTACAATATTCCTTGGAGTTTTCATTTTGGGATCTCTTTCAGGAGGACATTGATGGATTCTTCCAATGAGTATTTTTCCCTCTGATTCTAAGATGTCAGAGCTGTTTTCCTTGATAATTTCCTGAAAGATGTTGCCCAGAATCTTTTTTCTACTTTTAAACGTGGCTTTTAAGTAGAACAATGATTCTTAAATTGTCTCTCCTGGATCTAATTTCCAGGTCAGTTATTTTTTCCAAAGAAATATTTCACATTTTCTTCTATTTTTTTCATTCTTTTGATTTTGTTTGACTGATTCTTGATGTCTCATAGAGTCATTAGTTTCCACTTTCTCTATTCTAATTTTTAAAAAATTGTTTCCTTCAGTTAGGTTTTGTACCTCCTTTTTCGTATAGCCAATTCTACTTTTTAAGGAGTTGTTTTCTTCAATCAATTTTTCTGCTTCCTTTTCCAAGCTGTCGATTCTCTTTTGCATAACTCTCATTTCTTTTCCCATTTTTTCTTCTACCTCTCTTATGTCATTTTTAAAATTCTTCTTAAGTTCTTCCAAAAATTTTTTGGGGGCTTGAGACCAATTCATATTCCCCTTTGAGGTTTCAGATGTAGGTTTATTGACAATGTTGACATCTTCTGAGATTTGTTTTGATATTCCATGTTCCCATAAAAAGAGCGTATGGTCAGTGTTCATTTTTTATTTTTGCTCATTGTGTTTGCCTATTTCCTGTCTTTTAAAGTTGAGCTCTGCTTCTGAGGCATAGGGAACATTACCTCAAGCTTCTTGTGGTGAGGGCCAAGGGCATGGCTACTGATTTTATGTCCTAGAGTCTCAGGTGCTGATAGCTGAAGGCTATAGGGCTCTGGCAAGTTACCTGGTGCTGATTTGGGGTTCTAGGTTCTAGTGGCAGTGTCTGATGTGTGCTGAGGCAGATGGGATTTTCCTGCATTTCCCAAGGAATATTCTGAAGTACATGGAGATTTCACTGCTGGAGGATACCTGCTAGCCCTGGGTTATGCTGGGGAACTTGGAAGTCTGGCCTCTGGATGCTTGCTCACTTGAGTCTGTGCTGAACCACAGAGAGATCCACCTGCTGCAAGATGCCTGCCTCTCCAGAGTTGTGCTGAAGCACAGGTGGGTCAGACGGCAGAAGATGCCTTCCCGTTAGGAGCTACACTGAATCATGGGGAGGTCCACTGTTACAAGATGCCTGCCTGGCCCTGATCCTCAAAATTTCCTGGGTTAAAAGACTGCTTCACCATGACTTTCCACTGGTTTCACTCTTCTAGGATTTTTCCTGGAGTGCTAATTTTTTTTATTTTTTAAGAAATCCATAAGAGAAAGTGATAGTGACTTACTCTTCCATCACGGCTCACAGAAATCTCTCCAAACTTTTTTACCTCTACCCTTATAATTCTAATATCCATTGTTGAATTTCTTCCTGGAATTTCCATTTGAGGAAATGTCCACATTAGTCATATTCTTTTCACATCAAGATGTGATGCTCTAGACTTTTTCCATCTTGCCTGCATGCATGTACCTTTCCCCCCAGCTTCTGTAGATGTGTTGCCCTTTCTAATTGGAATGTAAACACCTTTACAAATCTTTTTGATTTACATTTGCATTCCCACCATTTAGTACTGTGTCAGGCACATTGAGACTGCATAATAAACAAATTAGATGGCTAGTTAGCTATCAGTGATCTTTAATAGATCTTTAATTATCTTCAATAATTTCTTCTATAAATTGAACAAATTATCTTTAATAATTTCCATTTTGAGGCAGCAGAGCCAAGATGGCAGAGTAGAAACAGGACTTCCACACAGCTCCAAATTCCATCTCCTCCAACATTTGTAAAAAATGACTCTAAACAAATTCTAAAGCTATAGAATCCACAAAGAGACAGACAGAAAGAAATCTCCCACTGAAAGAAGCAGAGCAGGCTAAGAGGAAAGGTCTAACAGACAGGTTTGGAAGCCAAGCCTAGCCCTGCATGAGCCATGCAGTTTTAGCTCCAGTGTGGCCCCAACCAGCAGCAACCTGAGGAGACTCATGGAGAGTGAATCACCAGGAGCTGTGGTGTTTTCAGGGTTCTCAACCCATAAATGCCAAAACAAAGTAAAAGGTCACTCTGGAACTCTGCTGGAAAAGGGGGTTGGGAAGAGCAGGGTTCAGCTCCCCAGGCAGAGAAGTGGCAGAGGTTTTGAAGCTTTGCTGCATGCCTGCCTATGGAGCTCCTGGCCCACAGATTGTAAGGGGATCAAACTACAATTCAGAGGGTAATCACTCTTGCTTTGAACTGCTTGGATCTGGATCGCGGTCTTGGGTGGTGGTCGTGGGTGTGTGACCAGGTGTCTGAGCTTGTAGGGTGTGCAGAGAGGGCATCCTCCTAATTGCTCTGGCAGCTGCAAAAACCTCAGAAATTTTGGACAAAGCTCTCTCCATTCTGAAAGCAGAGTTCTACTGTGGCAAAGAGTTCAAAAGTCAAGTGATTGACTGGCAACATGAGAAGCAAAGGAAACATAATCCTACCATAGATTTCTTTTTTGGGGACAAAAGAGATCAAAACATGGAACAGGAGGAAGACAATGAAGTCAGAACTCCTGCATCAAATACTCCCAAGAAAAACATGAAGTGGTTACAGGCCATGGATGAGCTGAAGAAGAATTTTGAAAAACAAGTAAGAGAAATGGAGGAAAAATTGGGAAGAGAAATGAGAATGATGCAAGCAAATCAATAAAAGAAAGTCAATAGCCTGACTGATGAAAATAATGCCTTAAAAATAGACTAGCTCAAATGGCAAAAGAGGCCCAAAAAGCCAATGAGGAGAAGAATGCCTTAAAAAGCCAAATTTGCCAGATGGAAAAGGAATTTCAAAAACTTACTGAAGATAATTATTCCTTCAAAATTACATTGGCCCGAATGGAAGCTAATGGCTTTATGAGAAATGAAGATACTATAAAACAGATTCAAAGAAATGAAAAAAAAACACACAAAACAGAAGGCAATGTGAAATATCTCATTGGAAAAACTACTGACCTAGAAAATAGATCCAAGAGAGATAATTTAAAAATTATTAGACTACCTGAAAGCCATGATAAAAAAAAAGAGCTTAGACATCATTTTTGAAGAAATAATCAACAAAATTGCCTTCATATTTTGGAAGCACAGGGCAAAATAGAAATGGAAAGAATTCACCTATCACCTCTTAAATAGTATCCCAAAAAGAAAACTCCTAGGAATATGATAGCTAATTTCCAGAGTTCTCAGGTCGAGGAGAATATACTGCAAGCGGTCAGGAAGAAACAATTTGATTATTGTGGAAACACAACCAGAATAACACAAGACTTAGCAGCTCCAGCATTAAAGGATTGATGGGCTTGGAATATGGCATTCCAGAAATCAAAGGAGCTAGAGTTAAAACCAAGCAAATCTGAGTATAATGCTTCAGGGGAAAATAGAAAAAAAGAGAGCTGAATAGAAAAACTGACTTTCAAATACGAGGAGCAAGAAAAGCATGAGAAAGTTAACAGGAAAAAGAAATGATAAGGAACTATTTAAAGTGGAACTATTTATATTCCTACATGGAAATACAATAATTGTAACTCTCAAGACTTTTCACAGTATGAGGACAGTTGAAGGGAATATATGTGTATTTACATGTATGTATATGATGCTGTAGATGTGTATAAATATATATGTGAGTGTGTGCATATAAATGTACATGTATACAAAGACTGAAGGCACAGGACGAGTTGACTATGAAGGGATGTTATCTAAAAAATAAAATTAAGACGTGAGAGAGGAATATATTGGGAGAAGGAGAAAGGGAGGGGTAGATTAGGGTAAAATATCTCATATAAAAGAGGCAAGAAAAACAGTTACAATGGAGGGGAAGAGCAGGAAGGTCAAAGGGGATGGGACAGTTTTACTCTCTTTGAATTTGGCTTAAGAAGGGAATAACATACAGACTCAAATGGGTATCTTACCCTCCTGGAAAATAGGGGGGAAGGGGATAAGAAGAGAGATGATATAAGGGAGGGCAAATTGTGGGAGAGGGTAGTTAGAAGCAAACACTTTTGAAAAGGGATATTATTAAAGGAGAAAATAGAATAAATGGGGGGCAGGATAGGAAAGAGTGAAAAATAATTAGTCCTTCACAGTATACCTATTATGGAAACGTTTTGCATAGCTACACATGTGCAATCTATGTTGAACTTCTTGTCTTCCCAATAGGGGTGGGTGACAAGGGAAGAAGAGAAAAAATCTGGAAACTCAGAGTTTTAAAAACAAATGTGCATTTAAAAAATTGTTTTGTTTGTTTTTTTTGCTTGCAATTGGGAAATAAGATATACAGACACAGGGGTATAGAAATCCATCTTGCCTTAATAGAAAGTTGGGGGGAGAAATGGGGGAGGGTATAAGAGAGAACAGTTTGGGGAGAGGGGTATTAAGTAGGCTTGCTATTTTGGGGTGGAGGTAGGGGAAAGATGGGGAGAAAATTTATAATTCAAAATCTTATGGAAATGAATGGTGAAAACTAAAAATAAATAGATAAATTGGAAAGAAAGAAATAAAAAAAAAGTTCTGGTTCAAGGAAAGGTTCAACTTGTAGAGGGGACAAGGAGTAGGGGATATTTCTAGAAATGGCTCTTGTCTAAAAACGAAGGGTACTAATGAATCTAACTACTGAAATAAATTCTTTCTAAAAGAAAAAAAAATAGTAATTTCCATTATGTGATTCTTTAAAATGTCTATCATGTTAATAATTTCATCTAAAATCACTGTTGGAACTGTGACATTTTGTACAAGGTAATTTTTTTTTTTTAGAGTTCCACATTCTTTGCCTTTTCTTTCTCATGTGTTGTAGGTTGAACATGAAATTGTACTACACTTTTCTTACTGTTGAATGGGAAAGTATTATTGTTTTTAAGATTAGCAATTGGTACTATTTTGTTGCAATTACCTGAGAAACTCTTGCTCTGTCCTTTTCATCTTCTCAGACGCAGCAGACAGAAAAATTTACTCAAAGTACAAAAGAATAAATAAATCTCAGCTGAAACAATCCTTTATGAGATGAATGAAGGGTGATATCTTCAATTACAATTTGAACTGTCTCTTTGTGTATGAATGTGATTTAATGGAAATCTGATATTCAGTAAACTAGACTTTCTTTATGATTTATAACAACAACCCTAAGGGTTGCCCAGATTCATTTTTGAGTTTCAAATGTTACAATGCCTTTCTCTTCTGAGATACAACTTTCTTGACACACTGCATATAAAGAGACTGTTTACTATCAACTGAGACTTTTTTTTAAATAATCACTTTTTGTTGTTACTAAAGCTCTTTGCTCAAAACTTAAGCATAACCCTTGTCCTATTGAACTGAAATTTGGCTTCATGTAGTGCATCCTCTATCTATTTATCTTATTTAAAAGGATGGATAGAATCTCCAGCATTCATTTTAACCAAATTCCATTAACTTTATTGAAACTCTGAATTTATCAGAATATGATATATATATATCCTTTGTTGCATATCTTTTGTTGAGATAACTCTTTCTTGAGTGGTCCACGATTCCAATTTAAGACCCCTGAATTTGATCGACATTACTTAGATAGGTATGTTAGATAGAAATTGGTGTTTGAGGTTTTTATTAGGGATATTAGTACTTTTATACGTTCTTGTTTTCCCCCTCCTTGGAAAAATATCTTATTTATCTTGAATATTTTTTAAAAAAATATTCAGCCTAATATTATCAATTATTTGATCTATGAAGTTTATGTGCAATTAATTTGAATTTTTACTCCCTTAATATGGAATAAGTCATGTTAAAAAAAAAAGTGTGTCCAGGGGATCATCATATCAGCTTTTTGGATGTCAGTTTCTTCATCTATAAAATAAGATGGTTCCTGATAGCTTTAAAAATTTTATGATTCAATGTTCACATAGTATTGTCATTTACTTCAATAAAAAAAAACTATAATCTGTCCTTTATTGTTCAAATTAATTAGAGTGGCAAGCTTTACTCAGATGTTACTTGCCATTCACACCTATACTATTGTAATAAATTTTAAAAATTAATTTACTGGTACTAATGGAAACAGTCCAGCACCTTGAGTACAAGAGTCTCCAAAATAGGAGTGTTTCCAAGCACCATCCACCCGTGATAGCTTTTATTCAAGGAGCAATCACTGTGTAAAAAGGGCCTGTCATCCTGACAAACTGCTGAGTAATTGCGAGCAACAAGGTAGGCAAGTCAGCTTAGCTAAAGCAGCAAAGCATCCAGCTGAGACAGAAAGTGGCATATTCAAGGCAAATAAAACCATAGTCACCATTTTGACCATTACTTCTCCCTCCCCTTGGATTTTGATGGCAACATCCCAGTTACCTTAGTCCAAGAGTCACAGGAATTGCAGTAACAACCTGTCCCAACCCCTTCCAACCCATCCCCAGTTACCATTATCTAAAAAAATCTACTTTAATAAAGATGTAACCAAGCAACTGCCTCTCTACTTTCCCTACTTCTGCCTTTTTAGCAGCACCAATGTGACATGAGCTTTAACAAATAATAAATAGGGAACCAAATTTTAGATTCAATAAAGTGTAGATAATTGCAACTTCATACATAAATAATCGACATCACTGAATGACAATTAGCTAAGGTAAAACAAAAAGTATAATTCATAACTGATGGATAATATCTTCTGTACCTTTGGGGAGATCACTACAGGTTTGGGTCATTTTGTCATTTTCATTAGCTTTTCATTAAATTTAAGGCCTCTTATTGGTGGCTCATCACATTCTTCCCCACCCCAACTTTAGACATTTGTAAAAGGATGGGGTTTCCCTTGACTTTGTGCTGAGGTAGGCAATTTCTCATTTTTTAAAAACGATTTTTCTTTAATGTTAATCTTTACTCATTAGTATTTCTACTCCCCTTGGGGATTTTCCTTTTTTTGGGGGGGGGGGGCGGGAGGTGAAATAGGAAAATCCTGAGCACGAAAATGTCTGCTGCCAATCTAGAACACTCTTAAAATAAGTGACTTGTTATGGTTGTTCAGCTACTTTGTTTCAAGGATAGGATTTTAATCTAAGTGTTTTTTTGTTTGTTTTTAGTTTAAGGTCAACTTGAAAGCTTTTTTATGATGCCTCCATAATAGATAATCCTGATTATATTTCATATAGACTTCTTTTTAAAATTTTCTGCTGTTTTTGACTCATTTCCAACAATACTTCTGGTTTCTTACACAATTTCTCCATTCCTAATATTTCATGTGGAAATTATAATACTTGTCTATAACTCAATGGTCATTTTCATTTCTTTTTATCCAAGCTCATATAAACAGCTATAATAACTTCTAATGAAATAGGCAAATCTAAACATTTCACTTGAGCAACTATTGAATGATACATTGGAAGAATAGCTCATTTCTACAAAATCAAGAGATTCTAGAAAGCCAAATTCATCTATCTTGTCTTCAACTTGATTTTTATAAAAATAATTACTTATGTCAGGTTTCTTCCCTTAACAAAAAAGCTCCAAGTCATTCCAAGTATTCAACTTATGTTCCTGTTTCAAATTTGTGTAGGGGGGCTAAACATAATCATTTCTATCATAATTATTAAATCTAACTTGGATGCAATCATTCTGACTGTGAAATTGCTGTGTTATTTATTAATTACAAATAGATTAATAATTAAGAGATGTAGTTTACTTACTAGAATTAATACTTATGACTTAGTTTGATTTGAAGACATTTGGAATACTTACTATTAGAGTCTTAAAGAGGCTTTAAACAAAACCCAAAGCAAAACCTCACATCAGGGTATATATAAAGCCTTCTCCAGGGTCAGAGAATGTTACAACCTTGGTGACCCTTTGCCCAATCAGAAAGTAACAAGGTATGGGCATTCCTGAAAAGCACGCCTCCCACCATAGGCTCCATGTGACCACATTCAGCCTATTAGGGGGCAGAGTTCGTTTTCAAATCAGGGAAGGTCCTCAAATTCACCTAAACCTGTCAAGGGGCAGGGACAATTTTCAAATTCCCTTACCATTACCATTACAAGGGGGTATGAGATTTCATTTGTTTGTTGGTCTTAGTAATAAATCATTATACTCAGAAGCTATGTGCCCTTGTTTCTCTTCACTGCACATATTTATCATGCTAATTGATGGCCCAGATGGGACCAGGGCAAGTGCTTCCAGCCCCCAGGACATCCTTTCAGAAGAAGTCTTAACAGAGGACTGTCTTAGAGGCTGGACTCCCACTAAGGTCAAGAGTTAAATTTTCTCCCATCAATGGTAAGCTCCCACTTTGCTGGGGAAAAATTTAATTCCCTTTTGCCCTTTTCAGTAAGGGTCAGATATTTAAGGTGTTAAGGAAAGCTTTTGTTCCCCTGTTCCCTTCACAATAAGGATTGGGCCTTTAAGGTGGTAAGGGAATGTCTTTTTATTTTTATAATGGGAAAGGTACCTTAATTTTCAGTCAGTCTCTTTTTTTCCTATATAACAAGATAAAATATTCTCAAGTTTAACAGAAAACATGCCTCTGAAGAATATCATAAAGTAATCTTTGAGAAATAGAAAAAAATCCTGCCATGTGATAAGCACTGTGTAAGTGAATTGTGGTTACTACTTTAATTAGTACACACTGGATAGCTTTGTGATTGGATATAATTAGTAAAATACCAAAGGAAATAGAATGAGTGATTTTCTCTGTAAGATAATTTGAAATGTATTCCATTTAATTATTGTCATCTGATTAGTTATATGTTTCATGTTTTAAATACATGATATTGGTTACATAATTTTCTTTTTAGGAAAGCTGAGGAAAGCTGTTAAGGCAAGTTACTTCTTGTAATCTGAATGCTGTTAGATTGGGTACCTATGTCACTCAGTGAACTGGGATTAGACTCAGAAAGACTTATCTTCATGAGTTCAAATACGTTCTCAGATACTTAATAACTGTGTGAACTTAACAAATCACTTAACCCTGTTTGCTTTGGTTTCTCACCTGTACAATGAATTGGGGAAGGAAATGGAAAACCACTTACCCCAAATGCGGTCAGAAAGAGTCTGAAACAACTGATCAAGTATATAAAAAAAAGTTAATTGATTACAATTATATTACAAATGTATAAATATAATGTGTTTGAAAATTGCTTCCTGCTTAATGGGTTTAATGAGTTGTGTGTGGTTTTTTTTTTTCATTTTGTTTTAAATTGGAAAATATTTAGTATAACTCACGGTTGGGAGAAGAGAATAGTCACATCCTTTTAAAGATCTCTGTTGATGAGGATTCCTGGGATATGATCTTACCAAATCTTCTGACAGTATAAAGCAGTAAAACTGTAGTACTGCATTTTTAGAACCTGGGACCACCCTCAACAAAGGAAAAACTTCCAAGTTAACTTTAAATAATAAGTCTCCCTTAAGGTCATTTGGAAAATCTTGAAATCATATTTCATAATGACTACTAGGTAGTGAAATTACATTTTTGGATCACTATTCACTGTATATATATGAACACAAATCCAGAACGCAATTCTTTCATGAAAGATCAATAGAATATCCTGATACTTATTAGAAAAATAACAATAAACTAGCTCTTAACCATAATTAGTAAAATTTTGCTGTTTTAGGAAAAGTCTCTAAGGACTTTATTCTGCTGTTATTATAAATTTTTATTACAAGTGTCTGACCACTCATAAGACCATCATTCAAGTGAAATGTCATGTGCTCCTGCAGTCATAGGACTCCTACAGGTTGATGTCTATCTCTGGGAAGGTTAATAGACTGACAATGAGAAGGTGAAGGTAGAATTCTCTTGACTTATCCCACCTACCTATATCTGAGCCTGATTGTGATACCCTATGGCTCACAATGAGCCTTTCTGGTGTTTGACTACTGTCTGTAGCTCATACCTGAAATCAAAGAAAACTAAGCAATAGTTTTGGTACTGCTACATCCTTCCCTTTTGCCTCACATAGCAAATTCAATTGATAAAGGCATGTGTATAATGATTCCTCATTTTTTTCATCATAATAAACATAAGAGATAAACTCTATTGATCGTGTTTGAATGAATATATGCTAATATTGTACTACTATAGTTAGGAATCATATTGAATTGTCATTTGAATTAAAAATAATAGAGATGATGCAATGCTTAGCCTTCTTAAAAATAAGAAAGATGCTCTGGCGACCTGATTTGATAGGGTGTTTTGTTTATAGAATAGCAATACTAAACATCCTTTCATTAGGTTTACATGATCATAATATCTTCCTAAGGGGGGAATGAATTTGAATCATATTTAGATAAAGATGAATAAAGATGAACAAATTTTTTTAAAGTTAAACAGAGCACATAATTTTGAGGAGCAAAAATATGTGTGTCTATACCATTGACTCTCAAATACAAATGGCCTTCTCAGAAGATGCATTGGCCTATAAAGATCTAATTTTTTTATGATTTTTAATTCTGAAATAATCACTGATATGCGAAGGGCTCACTTTACAAACCAGGCTCTTATGCATGTTTTCAGATGGATAGCAGTTCATGTAAGCTACAAGGTTTGGATGAAGAATGGTCAGAGACAGCCAGGACTTAAATTCTCCAAAGTTACAGGTGTGAGTTAAATCCCACATATCTTTGGCTGTAACATCTGCACCAGATATGCAGCCCTTCTATGAGGACCTATCTTCAAAGCTGCCATCAACTGAGACCAACTCCAGAAAGAGAAGGTAAAAAGTTGTTTCCAGTTGCCACAAGAATACCAATACATCTGAATTGTAACAGGAGATTTTGAAAACATTGAGAGTAGGCTACAAGCATATAAACCACATGATTATTATGTTACCTGGAAGATTTGTAAATTCTTTATTTCCCATCTAACATTTTTTTCTGCAAGGTTAACTTACTGAAGGGAACTGCCCTCAACAGATTTTTGTCAATGAACTTAGCCTATTTCTGCCTAATCATCACAACATGCTTATGGAGGAGGCACAAGAGACTTATCATCTTTTGCTAGGCCATTTAGAACAGTCAACCAACAGCAGTAATAATCAAACCTCTCATGACTGCCATTGTATAAAAACGTTGAACCCTGTAATTATTGATTTCCATTGACACTACAAATTTAATTCCAATGAATGCTGATCACACCTGATTATATCTACATGTCGTACACATGGTGATCCAATGGAGATATGACTCCATAGAACAAGGGATGTGTGTGAAATTGTTGTATTTGTATTATTTTTTTATAATTGAGAGGGATCGTTTCATTTTAATCACTAAAACCAGTACTGTCTAATTTTTAAGAAAATCATTATTGACACTTTTTGATGGCATGTTTTCAGTACAGAAAAATTTTCCATTTGGATATCCAATGTTCTAGCATTTTCATTAAACTTGGGTCTATTTTATATATTTACAAGATAGACATGCCATGAGTGCAAAACTGAACTAAGGGTTTTGTACTAAATCAATTTCGTGT
>JAQQSU010010922.1:0-12304 GCA_028627135.1 Pseudochirops cupreus | reverse complement strand
CAGCACCAAAAGCTTCCAAGAAAAATATAAATTGAACTCAGACCATAGAGGAGCTTAAGAAGGATTTTGAAAACCAAATAAGAGAAGTGGAGGAAAAATTGGGAAGAGAAATGAGAATGATGCAAGAAAATCATGAAAAGAGAGTCAACAACCTGACTCAAGAAAATAACACCTTGAAAAATAGATGAACTCAAATGGCAAAAGAGGCCCAAAAAGCCAATGAGGAGAAGAATGCCTTAAAAAGTCAAATTTGCAGATGGAAAATGAATCTCAAAAGCTTTCTGAAGAGAATAATTCCTTCAGAATTAGAGTGGAGCAAATGGAAGGAAATGACTTTATGAAAAACCAAGATACTATTAAACAGATCTAAACAAATGAAAAAATAGAAGGCAATGTGAAATATCTCCTTGAAAAAAACTACTGACCCGGAAAATAGATGCAGGAGAGACAATTTAGAAATTATTGGACTACCTGATAGCCATGATCAAAAAAGAACCTAGAAATTCAATCTGTCTTCATCCACTGGGTTTTTCCTTGACACCTATAGAAATGTCCAGGGCAACATCAATAAAAACAAAACATTCTCACAAGCTATTCTATATCTCTTCTTCTATTCATTGTCAAGACTTCCAGAAAGGATCTACTCATATTTTTTCCTTACCTCCTCCTTATTTCTCACTGGAATCTCTTGCTCTCTGGTTTCTTATCTGGCCGTTTTGTTCAAATCACTCTTTCTAAACTCTTTCATTCTCTCTTTAATTCTACATTCAACAACTTTTTCCCAGTCGTCATAGTACTTAACCACTCTGCACCTTTTGGCACTACCAATCACCCCCCTCCCCTGGATACATTCTCTACCTTTGTTTTTCATGATGTTACTCTCTTTTTCCCTACTAATCTTGTTTTCTATCTTATCATTCTTACCCACTGTGTGGGAACCAATCAAGGCTCTGTCCAATGTTTTCTTCTTTTCACCTTTTATACTTTTTCTCCTTATAAATTTCATCTCTATCCCCTCACCACTGGTTTAATTATCATCAGGGTGCTCATGACTTCTCAAACTAGGTATCTGTCTTTATTTCCTTTCCTGAGCTCCAGTCCTACATTATCAAATGCCTGTTGGACAGATCTACTTGGATGTCCATAGACATCTCAAATTCAACATATCCAATAAAAAAACTCCTATATTTCATTAACCCATCCTTTGTTCAGTCTCCCTATTTCTCTTGGAGGTGCTACTATCCTTTCCATCACCCTGTTTTACAATCTTGGAGTCTTTTAGCCAATTATCAGTCACTAACAGTGTCTGGCATATCATATATGCTTCATTAGTGCTCATTGAAAGACTAATTAACTAATTGATTGACAGGCACTTAACAAATGTTTGTTGAAGTGAACTGGGGAACAGGAAGAAGTTGCAGATAGACTGATTTGGGCTGAATCTATGGAAACATTAGAGCTGTCTAAAAGTGGAATGGACTGCTTCACGATGAAGCAAGTTCCCCCAAAATGGAGGTCTTCAAGAGGCTGTTAGACTGTGTGTGTGTGTGTGTGTGTGTGTGTGTGTGTGTGTGTGTGTGTCTGAGAGAGAGAGAGAGAGAGAGAGAGAGAGAGAGAGAGAGAGAGAGAGAGAGCGAGCATAGGTCTTCTCATCTCACCATTTCACCCAGGCTGGAAATGCTGGGCAAATCCATACTAATTAGCACAAGAGCCTTGACCTGCTATGTCTCTGAACCAGGTTGATTCACTCCTCCCCCAGCAATGTACTCCTCGCATATGCCCTATCAGTGGCACATCGTAATAATTCCTAACTTAATTTGGACACTCCATTGGCCTAGCCCACTGCAGCTCAGAACTGTTGAGCTAAAAAGATCTGTTAGCCTTAACTTCCCTGATATCTGGGATTACAGATGTACACCAGCATATCTAGCTTGTCAGACCACTTGTCAGGGATGTCATAGAGAAGTAGCTGCAGTTGGAGTTTCAGATCTCTGTGAAATAGGAAATGATAAAAATCCTCTTCTATTCCAAAGCATCACTACCTTAAAGAGCCACCTTGTTGTGTCCTTAGGGCTGTGTTCTTGAGTCTCTCTAAACATTTCTTCCCTGCAAAAACCTAAAAGCACTATAAAATTCTAAGTATTATAATTAATTTTATTATTAATGTTATTATATTTCATTATATTTCTTATTTAGGTTAATTATATACTGGTTCACTGAAGCAAAGTCAAATCTTCTCAAATATCAAAGTCAAATATTCTCAAAATCATGTCCTGAGACCTCACCAGAAACACAAAATTGGTTTTCATTTACAATTCTGGTAGAAATGGACATAATAGGATTAGTTCTTGAAGAGGATAGGGAAGAGTTTTTTCCTGTGAATTCAATTAGAGCTAATTATGACAATCCAAGAATTCATTACGGAAATGTATTTTTTTTTAAGCTTAGAATTTCATACTAGCTGGTCTTTTTTTCATGAAAAAGAAAATAAAGCAGCAGCACTGGAGAAACATAACAACAAACAAATAAGTCCTCTGCACCCCTCTCATGGGAAAAGGAAAGGGATAATTCAGTAAAATAGGAAAGATCATGGAGAGTACTTTAGTGTATTCTGTAGAATAATATCAAAGGATATAAAGATAGATTGAAAGCTTATGGAATTTAATAGCTTAGAGCCATATAAAGGTTCTCATTTGATGTCTACATTACTGTGTCAGGAGAAGAGACAGACTTGCCCATACCAAACCCACTCAGATACCATAAAGATTAAATCCTATATGCATCATACATTTGGAAAGGAACAGAGATGCAGAATGAGTCAAATACCTTTAGGGTAACCCTCTGACTAATTCTCAGTGCCCTCTATGCTTCTAGGAGATGCCTGAGTAATGTTTGCAGATGTATCATACTAAGCTGTCTTTCTGGGAAAACACTTGAAATTGCCCTTTTTGAGAAATACATGATGTGTGAAAATACATAATTATGAGACTTAAGCATAATTTGTCTTACTGACAGGCGTTAATGGTTACAATAAATTAAGGAGAGCACACATTTTAAATAAACATTTTTTTATGACAAGAGAAGTACAAATATCACCCTAATTAACAAATTTGATAATGGATGGTTTCCAGTTTCAAGTTTAGCAGAACATAAGCACGTAGCACATATTCACTTAAAAATCAATATATGTGAATACAATTGATTTTAAAAGAAAAAAATCGCTTAATGGTTATAGACATGGCTCTCATGCCTCATACCAGCCTAGGATGCTTTTCTCTGAGAGCTACAATTAACTGAAAAGAAATAACAACAAAAAACTTCTGACTTCAGAAGGAGTCCTTCCTAGGACCATGATTTTAAAATGGGAAGGCACCTTGTAAGTCATAGTAAATTATGCATTGAAAGACCTCAGAGGATCATCTAGAACCATGCCTTCATTTTACAGATGAGGAAATTAAGGAACAGAAATTAAAGATAATGGATACTGAAGATAGGAAATCACAAAAGATTTGGAGATACCAAACCACAAGATGATTTGTGCCAAGTTACATGAAGAGCAAACATCAGAACCAAATTATCCCAGATACTGATCCCAAATGCTGAAGGAATTCCTTCTCTTCCCTTAACTCTGCTTTCTTGCTCCTGTGCAGAACTGGATCCTTTCCCAAAATTATCTGACCGTGAACTGCTGGATGGACAGAAGGCATATACTAATTGCAGTCCAATGCTGCCACCTGCTGATTAAATGATGGAATCATTGATAAGTAAAATACTCGTTTGTGAAAGTCATGTACAGAATACATACTAAAATATATCCCCAAGGCAATGTGGGGAGGGAAGAGAGGAGTGGAAGGGCAGAGAAAGAGGAAGGAAAGAGTCCATATTTAATAGAAGCCACAAAAAAATCTGGTGAACACGAGGCTTATTTCCTAGAAAAGATCAAGAATCATTGATTTGATTTTTGTTAAATGGACAGTTCAAAGATGTACTGTGTACTATATACTAAATAATTACTGATGCACATACCATGAACAGTTCATTGAAGAGATTAAGAAAATGATTCAACATTAATATTTCATTTTTTTGTGCTTGCTCCATCTTCCTTAGTATTTCTAAAACAGTAGTTTATTGAAATATCTTATTTGACTCCATTACTTAGAAATGTTATCTTGTTTCTTTAAAACAAATTTGCATTCAGTTGGCTGGAGACACATCCATGTAGCTATATAGAGAAGTAAGGAGAAAATGGAAACAGGCTCATGGGAGTTCTGACAGTATGTCCCATTTCAATGACACATTATTTTGATTTCCCTGCTTCTGAATTATAATACTGGATTTGTCTCACTACTTTTTCAGTAGTTTTGTTATTTGAATCAATGCAACATCAATGACAGTGCTTCATTTGTAGTTGAGATAATGTCAAAAAAAAACCACAGAGTCTGAGAGCTGGAGTGGTCATTTCATTCCATCCATGTACAAAGAGAGTCCCCACTAGAACATACCCAATGGGTGATTGTCCAGCACATGACTGAAGACCTACAAAGAGAGGGGGGGAAAAAGAAAAGAAGTTGTTCTTCCAAGGAAGTCATTCTGTTTTTGGACAGCTCATATTGTTAGGATTCTGCCGCCCACCCCAGCTTCCCCCCACCAATATACACCAAACCTGAATTTGGTTCTTTGCAGATTCCATTCTTGGATTAAGGTTTGGCCCTTTAGAATCAAACTAAATGAGTCAAATCCCTCTTTCATATAAAAGTCCTTCAGAGGCTTAAAGGCAACTCTCATGTTCCCTCTGGGTCTTCTATTTTTGAGGTTAAACAATATCCAGTTCTTCAACTGATTCTCATATGTCCTAGAACCAAGGCAATCACCTTGCCATTTGTCTTTCTTTGGACACTCTTCAGTTCATCATATCCTTCTCAAACTGTGGTGCCCAGAAACAAACACCACAACCTAGACGAAGTCTCGTAAGGACAGAATACAGTAGGACTTTCATTTCTCTATTCTCAAAAGCTATGCTCCTCCTAATCTAATTCCAGATTACATAAGCTTTTTGGTTACCACATTATACTACGCGCTTGTATGGAGACTGCAATCCACTTTAATGGCCAGATCTTCCTCAGAGTTGAAGTCCAACCATGCCATACCACTCTCCCTCCCCACCATCTTATATTTGTGATATTGATTTTTTTGGTACCAAATCAAAAGATTTTATATTCATCTCTATTTAATTTCATCTTCTTATGTTCACTCCCAATGTTCTAGACTGTCAAAAACTTTTTGGATCCTGAGGATCACACAGTACAAGTAGCTATCCCTTCTAGCCTAGCATCACAGGTAAATTTGATGAGTATGCCTTTATCCAAGTCATTGATTAAAGTGTGTGTGTGTGTGTGTGTGTACACATTATATGGAATTATTTTATTTGCTCCTTATTTTATTTTTATTTTTTAATAAGTGATGGCTCACTTGGTAAGGAAAGGAAGGGACATATTCAGGACTGAGGATGGTGTTAAAAAGACATATCAATAAAAAGTAAGATTTTTTTTTTTTAATGAAAAGCCATTATACTAAAAGGACAGCTAAGGCAGCTAAGTTGTTCAATGGATAGAGTACTGGGAAGACCCACGTTCATATTCAGCTATGTGACTCTGCACAAGGTACTGAACTGCTATTTGTCTAAGTTTTCTTATCTTTAACATGGCGATAATAATAGTACCTGATGGGGTACAGGCTCTGGGAAACCCCTTGAACTCTTATTGAATCTTCCCACTTGATGAATCATTTGCCAGAGGCCATAAACCTTTCATTATAACTAGACCCAAATCTTTGTTACTCTTAACCTAGCCTAGCCCTCCACTGTCCAGCTACTTCTCACCCTTGATCCTATCAAAATATCTATACCCAAATCTGTTACCCTTACCCTAGCCTAGCCCTCCATTGACTGTCATCTCCAGGTAGCCTTCAGCTATTTCCTACCCTTAATCTCATTACTGGAGTCTGACCTCAGTCCCCTCAAATTTCTCCTTAGATTCCTCCTCAAGACCTTCCCCAAACCCCTCCTCTAGACCACCCCTAAATCTTCCCACACTCTTTCTGTAGGCTGGGCTGAGAATTGAATCTAGTCCAGACTCACTCTGTTGCAGATTATTCTGGCCTGCTTGTCCCGCTTGTCCAGTACAAGCGTCACAAATACTAAGGCTCCTTAAGAATCTACCCATCAAGGTGAATCTTTAATCAACTTTGCTTTACTTTGATTGAGAGAAGACTTGAGTCAGATTCATTTGGCAGGACACAGCGTGTTGGTATTTTGAGGTCTTGCACACCCCTAACCCTGACCTCAACATTTTATGGAACCCTAAACCTCTACATTTTTATGGTTCCTGATGACCCTCATCAAATATTATTATAATTATAATTATATGGCTTTTGAAGTCCCTTCCAGCTCAAGAATCCTATGACTACAAGGATAACTTCATATCATGTCAATGTAAAAGCTATGGTGTAGAAAGTGGGTTATGACACATTATGAACAAGTAATTATGGAGGCTAAAAAGTATAAAATATGTCATCAGAAAAATATATATCCAGAAAAAGAGACAGCCCCATTGTGAGCAGTAACAAATGGAAAGTTTTGTGCTCCACTGGTAAACAATCAGTGTCAAGAGGACTCAGGTAGGTCTCCCCACTATGACGGCCTATGATCATGGTTGCTATAGGGACTTTTGATGGCAAAGTAATGGGAAGACAATGACTAGAATTAAACAAGATATGCTGTGAAGGAGCATCAACACTGATGAGATCTTAAACGCACTGGAGTGTTAGGTCGTGTAGGTCCTCCATGAAAGGGTTATTTCTATTTCCCTTTCCCCCACATTGGTACTCAGTAATGATGAGGTGCAAGTAGGCTCTGGGAGCCCCCTTGAGCTCTCCAGGGAACCATAAAAATGAAGAGGTTACCCACAAAGAAGGTAAGGGTTGCCCAAGACCCCAAAATACCAATGTGCCAGGTCCTGCTGAAAGAATTCCACTTGAGTCTTCTCTTAGCCAGAGAAAAGTAAAGTTTATTGAAAGTTCCCCATATGGGGTAGACTCTTAAAGAGTCTAGGTATCTGTGATGCTTGTATTACACAAGCAGGACAGATTAAGTCTATGCTAGGTCATTTTATGGCGCTGTCACAGAGTAAGTCTGTGCTAAGTCATTCCATGGTGCTCCCACACCACATGGAGGGAAGATGGGGTCTTATGTACAGAGGAAATCTAGGGGTGGTTTACAGGAGTTTGGGGAGGATCTTCACAAGGAGTTAATGAGGTCAATGCAAGGGTGGATTGATATTTTGATAGGCTCAAGGATGGGAAGTAGATGGACGTGGAGGGCTAAAGACTTGGGCAGAGCCACAACTTAAGGCCCATGACCTCAGGCAAAATGCCTTCCTTGGGAAAATTCAAGGAGGGCTCAAGGGGGGCCCCAGAGCCTGTACTTCAAAGATTCAAGGAGAGCTCAAGGGGAGCCCCAAAGCCTGTACTTCAAAGATTCAAGGAGAGCTCAAGGGGGCTCCCAGAGCCTGCACCTCATCAGAATTGATAACAGTTCATGGGGTCACAGGTTTTAAAAATAGAAGGGAAGTTTTGTTGTTCTTTTTCCCCCCTGGGGGGATAGTGAACATATTAAAGTGGGAAAAAAAAAAGAAATGCCTTTCTCCAATTTTTGATCCCTGGTTGAAAAACAAGAAAGCCATGAAACCTTAAAGATCCAAGTTAAACCTTACCTTGGCTTATCACAAATCCATGTTATCTCACTCCAACAGCCTTCTGGAGCTAATCTTATTATCTCTAAGTCCACAGGTGTCTTAGCACCTAGGCTTTTGGGTTTTTCTCTACACTCTGAATGGAGAATAGAGACCTGAAAAGCACACTAAAAGATAAATATGTAAGTGAAACTTAAATAAATATGCCTCTCAATACCCTTTCAGTTGGAAGTATTGCTGAGTGGGAGGGTATATAATAATAACAGTAACATTAATAACAACAAGTAGTCTTTACCTCTTGCTTTAATGCTGGCAAAGCCCTTTACATATATTATCTCATTTTATCCTCACAAAATCCCTAGAAGGCAGACGCTATTATTAGCCCTATTTTTACAGATGAGTAAACTCTAAGGAAAACAGAGCTTAAGTGACTTGCACAAGGCTAGTAAGTATCTGAGGCCAGTACACTAGCCACTGAGTCACTCTTTATAAATGAGGAGAGAATCAAAGGAGTATAGAGGGAATGAGTGATATGTGTAGACTTTCAAAGTCTACGTATGGGTAAACAGCAATGGGACAACTATCCTTTCAGATGGAAAAGGGACTGCCAGAGAATAGAAAGATCCAAAGAAGGGTGGGGTGGGGTGAAGGGCCTTTAAATCTGGGAGAATGAAAGGATGGGATCTCATCCTAAGGTGTAGGTCCAGCAATGGGAGACTGGGACTTCATGACAGCTTTGTGAGGGATAATTTATAGTGAAGTTTCCTCATTCTGAAAAATCAAATCTAGAATGGCTTTAGTATTCACTAGGCCTAGGGTTAGGTCACCTGACCTTCAAGCAATCTGGGGCTTAGAGCAATGGAGACCCTCCCCCAGAGCCAACTCAGCAGAAGATATGCCAAATAAAGTTAAGACTGCTTTCATTGGACACCCACATGTTTCTGGGTCCTTTGTTTCAGAGAGATTCCTTAGCTTAGGTTGTGGGTCAGCCCCCCCTACCAGTAACAGTGAAGGTCAGTTGGGGGGGTTGGGTTTCTGCATTGGAAGATTATATAACCATGGACTGTCTTCTACCTGTTGTTCTGTCCCTGCAGATGCCATGTTGGGCGGTAGGAGCACAGTCCTTTCTCATGAGAAAGAATAAAGACCTTTTCTGACCTTAGATTCAGACTCTGAACTCTTTCATCTTACCCAGTTGGAAAACAGTTGTATCAAAGTAGTTCAGGCAAAGCTAACTGAAGGAACAGTTTTGACTTAAAAAGAATAACTTTGAAAACTGCTGCTTGATACCCCCTGTCAAGAAGATGGGGTGGTGTACCACATTCTCTGCTCTGTCTAGGCTCAGTCCTGGCAGCCTGCTGTTTAATTACAGAGGGACTTCCTTTTCTCATATTTTTCCCAGTTTATTAATCGCCTGCCCTGGCATCTTGGGGAGGATTTTGGTTATCATTGAGATTATGACTCATGATTTGAATATTCCCAAAAGAAAACAGTAGAAAAGATATTCCATGGGAATAAAGTGTGGAATAGGTAACATATTCCTACACACAAAGAGAATGCTAGACACTGGACAATCACGAGTGCACACTGGATTAAACAAATAAACAAAGTAGCGTTCATTAGTTTAACTTAGAAGTATGGTAATAATATGCTAGGAGGCTGATTCTTAAATCCTGCCACAATATAAAGCAATTTGCTTTATTGTCAGGACAGAAAATTAGATATTTCATCTTTTGTACTGCATTGTACCAACCACTCCTGGTACATGGCAGATGGCAAAGAGGCTAGACATAGACTGAGACTCTTGTCAGCTGCCAGGCTCTCCATAAGTACTGGAGCAGAGGATAGAGAATAAAAGCCATTCTACAATCTGTAAATGGCCAATGCATGTGAACAAACAGTTCTCCTAAGAAGAATTGCAAACCAAAGCACATGAACAAATGTTCCAAATGACTAACAATAAAAGAAATACGAATCAAAACAATTCATCTCCATTCTGAGGTTTCACTTCCCAATCACGCTGGCAAAGCGGACAAAAGATAGCAATAGTTGATGTTGGAAGGGTTGTAGAAAGACATTGAAAACAGGGCTGGTGAAGCCTTGGATTGGTCTAACCATTCTGGAAAGCAGGCTGCAATTCTGTGAATAGACTGATAAAAATCTCCATCGGACTGGATACAGAGATTTCACTTCAGGGTCCCATGCAGGCCAATGACAAAAGAAAGGGGTCCTTATGCACCAACATTTTTAAAACAACAATTCTTGTAGCAGCAAAGAAATGGAAACAAAGCAGATGTCCATTAGCTGGGGAATTGCTAAACAACTTGTGGCACGTGAATGTAATGGAATATTATTTTGCGGCAAGGAGCAACGCCTATTGTGAACATAGAGAAGCATGGAGGGAAGACAAATGAACTGATTCAAAGTGAAATAAGCAGAACTAGGAAGACAATTTACATAATAATTTCAAGATGACAACAATGTAAATAAAAATCATTAATAATAAAGTAGTAAAAATTGAATGTTTTGATATTATGACCATTTGGGGCTCCAAATGAGATAGAAGAGGCACTATTCCCTCCCCCTTCTCCTTCCAAAACCACACACACACACACACACACACACACGCGCGCGCGCGCACACACACACACACACACACACACACACACACACACACTCTAACTTTCTTTGTCAAGGTGGTGAATTTAGTTGTGGAACAACGCAAATAATGTTAGAATTTTTTTTCCTAAAATGTTAGTTTTTTTTTCCTACACGTTAGGTGGTTTTGTAGAACTTTTTCCCCACATTTTTTTTATTCTTTGCTATGCAAGATAATTGCCTGGGAGTAAGAGGTGGAAACACACTGTGGAAACATAGGTGATGTAAAAACAAGGGATAAGAACAGAAAGGAGCTCCATACTTTCATTTCTATGGGGTAGGGGTTCTAAAACTTTTTGGTCTCAGGACCCTTTTACACTTAAAAAAAATATTCTTAATATTTTATTTTTTTCCTAAATTACATGTAAAAACAATTTTTAACATTTAAAAAAAAATTTGAGTTCCAAATACTCTCCCTGTCTCCCTCCCCTCTCACTTCCTGAGATGGTAAGCAACAAAACATTTCCATATTAGTAGTATTGTAAAACAAACACAAAAATAAAAACCACAGACCAAATAAAGAGAAAGTTAAAAAAAAATAAAATAAAATGTTTCAATCTGCATTCAGATTCCCTTATTTCTTTCTCTGGAGACTGATAGCATTTTCATCTTAAGTTATTTGGAATACTCTTGGATTACTGTATTGCTGAGAATAGTTATCAGTTACAGCTGATTATTGTACAATATTGATGTTACTGTGTACAATGTTCTGCTCACTTCGATTTGCATCAGTTCATGTAAGTCTTTACATTTGGCCAAGTCTATATTTTAAGGAGTTCTTTTCTTCAGCAAATTTTTGTATATATCTTTTCTCCATTTGGTCTATTCTGCTTTTTAAGGCATTCTTTTCACTGGATCTTTGTGCCTCTTTTACCTTACCTGTTTTGTTTTTTAAGGTGTTATTTTCTTCAATATTTTTTGTACCTTCTTTACTAAGATGTTGACTTTTTCCCCATGATTTCCTTGCATTGCTGTCATTTTTCTCCCCTCCCCCTTTTTTTTGCTTCTACCTCTGTTATTTTATTCTTAAAATTGTTCTGGAGGTCTTCTAAGAATTCTTTTTGGGCCTGAGAGCAATTCACATTTTTTTTTGAGGCTTTGGTGTAGCAGTTTTGACTCAATGTTTTTTTCTGAGTTTATGTTTTGATCTTCCTTCTCACCATAGTAACTTTCTATGGTCAAGTTCTTTCTTGTTTATTTGTTTGCTCATTATTCTAATCTATTTCTTGACTTTTAGCTTTATATTAAAGTTGGGCTCTGCTTCTGGGGTGCCAGGGGTACTGTCCCAAACTTTAAGTTTTTTTGTGCAGCTATTCTGAGAGCTAGCTCTGGGGGGGGCTCTGTAAGCTTTCAGTTCTTCCAAAGTGGTATGATCTAAGGCAGTGGTTCTCAACTTTCCTAATGCTGTGACCCTTTAATATTTGTATGTGGGCATATCTGCAGGTGGGCAGACCCACCTGGAGACAGATAGAGGAGCAGTGTCTTGGTTCCTAAGACCATTGGAAATATGTGTTTTCTGATGGTCTTAGGTGACCCCTGTGACCCCTGTGAAAGGGTTGTTTGACCCCCAAAGGGGTCGCGACCCACAGATTGAGAACTACTGATCTAAAGAGTGGCATATTTACTACTCTCCTGGCCTGCGTTCTGGTCTGTGAGTGACCCCAAGCACTCTTTTCTATTTTGGAACTGTGACTAGGGTCCCTGCTTCTCTGTGATCTCAAGCTCAGGTATGCTAGCACACCTCCTTGCCTTGGGACTGCCACCCAGGACTACAACCCAGATCTACATATGGACAATGCAACAGAGTCCTGCCCCCCAGCGTCAGCCAAGGAAACCCTGTCATTTTCCTTCTGACCACCTGTCTGATCCCCTTACCATCTGCTAACCGAGAGCTTAGG
>JAQQSU010010921.1:0-12304 GCA_028627135.1 Pseudochirops cupreus | reverse complement strand
CTTGGCATTGTAAAATGGATTTAACTTCAGAAACTAATAAGGTTTTTATCAATGAAAATGACACTACTTCTACATGTACTGAATCCCTCAATCAGAATATGAGCTGCAAAAGAGCATGAACTATCTTATTTTTCTACTTGTATCCACAGTGATTTGCATGTAACATGAACTTAATAAATGCTATTTTCATTCATGTATTCATTCAAGTATTTAAGGAATTATCGAATTTTCATTTCCATACTAAGATTGGGCTTATGTTGATCAGTGAAAACCAATTTGACTGGCATAGCTCCAGAGACTGGGCAATAACCTCTTTCAGTCTCTTGTTAGAATGGTATCATTAAAGTTAAGTTCCCTAAATCAATGCCCCTCATTCATCACTCCTTATTATGCAATTTAGAAAATATTCTTATTTTACTGGTCCTATAACAGGGCAATCTCATTTTGGAGTTATGTTTGTTGTCTAAAACCCTCTATAAATTTGAGCCCTAAGAAGCACTGGGATTTCAACTGGAGTGCAAAAGTCATTCCACATCCAGTAACCTTCCCTCTGTGTACTGCTTCCTATGCTAGGGGCCAGAGGTGACAGAACTATAGTCAAGATTGTTCCCTGTTGGCTTCTGATCTCCTCTGTTTAGGAGCAATAATAATAAAAGTTCTGTTAACTGTTTCCCAGTATGGTTCTATTACTCTTCATGTCAATTCTTTCACCACAGTTTAACATAAACATTAAAATTACTGATGTTCCAAAATTATTGAGAAGTAGAACAGAAAACTTACTCTAAAATACTCCAATACGCAAGGATTTGTGACTTCATACATATGGGTACTAACATAGATCACAACCTTACAAGAGTTGTCTTTGATAACTACCATAGCTGAAAAATGCATCACTCCATACCAACCCTGAAGAAAAGCCATCTCCCAAGGATCTGTCAAAATTTGTGATCTATTGGCTGAACTTTCAGAACCCTAGGTATATCTCAGTACCCTGATGAGGCCCTAAAATAGGACTTAAGTGGGGTTATTTATATAAAATATAAATTTCAATGTCGGAACCCAAATTAAAGAGAGAAAATAAATGCTTATTAATTTAAAAGAAAAAAGTATAATACTTGAAAAAGTTAACAAATTTATCAAAACATCTTTTTAATTGGGTGCTCTAAAACAGAGGCATCAAATTAACAGCCCACAATTCGAAATCAATATATCCTGTACATAATTACAGGTCTATTTCCTTAAATAGTTTTTAAATTCTTGAGACTTGGAACCTAATGCTGTCTGTACTCTACAGCATCACACATAAAATCCAATAGTAAATGATATCTGCTACCAGAAAAAAAGGAAAATGATGTAATAATAGAGGTAACTAATTATTCCTATTTTCCATTGTAAATCAGAAAATTTTGATTTGATATTTTGACACTTTGGAACATAGCAAAAAAAAAAGTATGTAAGTCACTGAATACATCAAAAACTCTATACCTCTGATCTCAACAATAGTTACCTCTTAATGGTTTTCGATTCAAAATTAAGGTTATTGATTGACATTCTACCACTTCGCTAAAAGAATAACAGTCAAATTCTATACTATACATTAACACTTAAAAAATTTCACATTTAAATCCATATACTGCACAACTCAACTAATCATATTTAGAAAGCTTGTTTCATTCTAGTTTTAATTACATGAATCCAGAGAGGGGGAAAATCAGCACACAGCAAAATACAGAAGGAAATTGATTGACAGACCTACCAGCTTCAACTGCAAACACATTTCCCCGTTCTGTTTTAGGCAGAAGTTCAGTACGCTCTTTATTTGTGACTGGAAATCTTTGAATTAGACTTCTAACAGCATGTTTTGTATTGTGGGTCAAACTACAGGTCATCATTGCATGTGCTGTTTCTGATCCATCCTTCTTCTTCACAGTTAGATATCTATTTGCTCCCTTTCTGAAAAATAATTTAAAAATTATAAAGTCAATTATATACACAAAATTTATTCCTACTCAGAAAACATATTTCTAATGATTTTGTTTACTTTTTGACTGGACCTGTTAGTTCTGGGAGCACAAATAAGGAACTCTGTCAGTTAAGGTGGATGATGAACAACTTCTTCAGTTTTAAAAAAGCTGTCTGCTGCAGTAAGAAGTTAAATGAGCTGCCCAAGGTCACAAAGGCAGGTATGTGGCAGAAATTGAATTTCAAATGTATTTGTCCACCAAATGCCTTCGAAAACATTCAGTAAAAAGAAGTCATGTCCAAATTTATCACAAAAATATTTTTAAAAGGCCTGAAACTCAATTTATAATCACTGAAAAAGGATTACTTACCTACATGAAGACTGCCATTAGCACAGTTTACAGCTGATAAAACACCAGCTAGTGAATGGTGAACAGCATGCGGATAGGGGGTGGGTAGAGGGTCAGTAGAAACAATTTGAACAGAATCCAGAAATAATAAAAGTTTTAGGTCCCCTGTCCAGACTCTATTTCTTCTGAATGTCTCTTCAGTATGTACTATGATACTGTCATTCTCAATGAGCCCTGCTAACAGAACCTAACGTAATGAGTGTCTTTAATCATAAAGTGACACAATGGATAAAATGCTATACTTGGAGTCTGGAAGACTCACCTACCTGAGTGCAAATCTGAATTCAAACACTTACTAGATGTGTGACCGTGGGCAAGTCACTTAACCTTTATTTGCCTCAGTTTTCTCATCTGTAAAATGACCTGGGGAAGGAAATGGCAAACCACTCCAGCATCTTTGCCAAGAAAATCCCAGATAAGGTCACAGAGTCAGACACAACTGAACAATGACTGAACTATGATTCCCACTGTTAGAGTTGTACTTGTAATGACCAATCTTATCCCCAGCGAATGCACCTTTCTGCTGTCTTTGGCCATTGGTATAGAATGTTGCCTATGTAACTGTGTGAAGAGTGGTTTTACTTTAAAAAATGACTGTTGTAAAAACAAAGTCATCAAAAAAAATTCTACTATAATGATTAAAATATATAAATTCCAGTTTTAGCCATATTATCATCACAGATTTATCTTTGGTTTAACAAAAGATTAAGCAGCTACCTTAAGGTCTATTTTTCCCATTTTTAAGGAGGTGTTATGGTTTTAAAGTTCTTTGGATTGTTACTTGTCTCAAATTAGGGCTCATAAAGTGAGGGAACACATTTTCTATCACCCTAACATGAACCGTCTCTTCAAGTCCTCTTCCAAAGTCTCTTTATAGCACAAAAATGACACAGGGCAGCAGAACATATGATCAGACAAGTCCAACTAAAGTAATTCATTTATTATTTTAATGTACTTTATTCATAACTTTTTTATTTACATAACCTAAATTTCCCCTTTTATTCTTTCTGTCATTGTAATATCCTAGGAGTGATAAGATTTCACAAGAGTGAACATCAATAGTTACAATCACAGGTCTGAGAATACTAAGGCATTGGTAGAGTGGTTTATACAACATTAGAAGAGAAAACAGTAGAGGGCTAGCTTTATCTGTAATCAAGTACCTTCTATAATTAATCCATTATATTTCTATTGTCTTTTCATTTCCTCTCTTTATAGATTAAGAAACTAAGGCCTTGACTTTCTACCTTATAATAACTGTTATTGTGAGGAAGTCACTATGCTAACAAGATTGGGAATTTTTCTGTTTATACATTAACTGTATTTATTTCTTATTGATTATTTATCAAGTAGAATCTGGGCATTTACATTAATTTTTTGTATTAGTAACTTTTACTAGGTATGTCCATCATACATTTTACTACCCTACTGCATTTTTTCCTTTCTTTTATTTTGGATACTAGGTGTCTCCTATTTTACCCAAGCTGGAAGCACAGCAGCCACTCACAGGTCCAATTTCACTGCAATAAGTAGAGAAGCTTTGACTAGCCTTGTTTTCAAACTGGGCCAGTTCACCTCTCCTTGGGCAGCTGGGTGTCCCCCTGGCACCTTGCTCCCACCCACATCTACCCTTCCAGTCCCCTAGGCTCACCATATAGATGCAAGACTTAGGAGAATGGATCAAGTTTAGCACTATTATACACACATATTACATCTCCCAAATTCAAGTGACGAACCAGCTTCAGCCTCCCTATTAGCAGGAACTCCACGTGTGTACCACCATGCTCAAGCGCTGTTTCTTTTTTGATAAAATGTTGAACGTCTCATCTTTGTTGTAGAAGTTTCTTTTGTATGTACAATTACAGTCAACTTATCTCTGATTGTACTCTTCACTTCCCCAAAGTAAGAAATTTGTCTCCTTCACAGTGAAAATAAACTCAATGTTGCCCAGAGATTAATTTAAAATATCTCACTGGAACCCTAAGATAAATTCATGCCAAACATCAATGCTAGGTACTAAGAGGGAGAGCTGGAATGCTTAACACACAAAGTTATAAGGCTATTTCAAAGAAATTATCATTCAAAAATTAGGCAAGACTACCCAAATGAGGTTAGGGGACCAAAAAGCATGAATGGGCAACTGAACTCTAGAAATGAAGTCAAAAGAAAATTTTAGTACTCCATGAAGTGACTTAAATACAACCAATGGAAAAAGTTACCTAAAAGAATCAGTGGGACCACTTAATCACATTGCAAAAGCTGTTCTTAGGTATGAAAAGAAATGGTATCAGGTGGGCAGAGAAAAACTTGCCTTAGTCAAGCTGCAACATCAGAAAAGGAAAATGAGTAGTGCTTTAAGAAATGATACTTTTTTTATACTTCCCCTCATACCAAATGTTACCTTATCCCTTCCCTTGCTCTGCATACTCCCCTATCCATTTTCTTAACCACCTCCTACCAAATGCCACTGCAAACTAAGGACCATGGGAACAAAGACTGTCTTTTCTATTTGTATCCCAAGTGCTTGGTATATTCCTTTGCATGAAATAAATGTTTAATAAATGCATTTTCATTCATTCATTATGACCAGCATAATTCTTTTTTCCCTCTTGCCCCTGTTGATATCTTTTCTATTCTGTCCTGATCTTTTACTCCCAAAGAGATCCCTCTTTTTTACCTGAATCTAAACACAAATTTCCAAGTTATCAACAGTTCATATTCCAAAGATCTTTTTAGTAAATCAATTATTTGAAATCTGGAACTTTTTTTCCCCTTTTTTTTGTTGTTTAGTCATTTACTGGCATCTGACTCTTAGTGACTCCATGGACCACAACATGCAGGACATTTTATCCTTCACTATCTCTTGAGTCTGTCCCAAGTTTATGTTCATTTCTTCCATGACATTATCCATCTTATCCTCTGCCATTCCTTTCTCCTTTTGCCTTCAATCTTTCTCAACATCAGAGTCTTTTCTAATGAGCTCAGTCTTCTCATTATGCGGCCAAAGTATTTAAGCTTCAGCTTCAGTATTTGACCTTCCAAAGAATAGTCTGAATTAATTTATTTCAGTACTGACTGATCTGATCTCCTTGCTGTCCAAGGAACTCTCAAAAGTCTTCTCTAATACCACAGTCCAAAGCGTCAATTCTGTAGGACTCAGCTTTCTTTATAGTCCAGCTCACAGTCATATAGTGCTCTGGAAAAACCACAGCTTTGACTATATGGACCTTTGCTGATAAAGTGATGTTTCTGCTTTCTAGTACGCTGTTCAGATTTGCAAAAATTTCTTCCAAAGAACAAGTGTCTTTTAATTTCATGGCTGCATTCGCTGTCTGCAGTGATCTTCAAGTCCAAGAATGTAAAATCTGACACTGTATCCATTTCTTCTCCTTCTATTTGCCAGGAAGTGACGGGACCAGTGTAATATAGCTAAAATATTGTATATTTAAAATTAGAAAATAACCACAATAGCAGAAAACAATACTGTTGTAAATGCATGGTTCTTCTCTTCCTTGTTGGCTGACTTAAGAACTATCCAATATTAGTAATTTTTTCTATGGGAAAATGTGTTCCAAATTCCAAATAAAATTGGGACCCAAGAAGCACATCTTTCCCTTTCTGAAGCATTAGCAGCAAGAAGGGTCTCTATGTACCTACCAGAGAACTGATCATTAAAAACAACAGCCCCTACTACAATAAGGAAAAGATGAGAGTCTCCTAGGCTCAAAGGCAACTACGAATATTTAAAGGTTAATGGCTATTTGTGGATCATGTGTGAAGGATTGCCTGCATAATCCTTTTTGCTGATGTTTTTTGGCATTTGACTTTTCTTCTCCTTAATACAGGAGTTCTTATCATAGAGTCTGTCAAGTTGTTTTTTGTTCTGATGACTATTTATTTTGGTAACTATTTCAATAAAGTCTCTTTTGTAATCTCATCTATTTTAATCTAAAAATTAAAATATCTCATCTAAAAATATCCTGAGAAGTCCACGGGCTTCACCAGATTGCCAAAATGTCCCATAATGTAAAAAAAGGTTAAAAAAAAACTTTTTTTTTTATTTAAAAGGTAAGTTAACTATTAATTTCTCTCTCCAAAAACAAAATATGCTCAACACATACTGCTTTTTCATTGTGGGATCTCTCTCAAATGGACCCTCTTACCCTTCTTTCCCCTCCATTCAAACTGTTTTATGTAACTATTTATTTTGAGTCAGGGTCTCTCTATTTTGCCCATGCATGCTCATCTCCAGGGTCAGTAAGGGGTGTGGGGGGGGATGGATTACATTTTTCAGTCATAGTAGCTATCAAAGACCAACTCTTGTAAGGTTGTGATCAATATCCAAAACGGATGGGAACAGAATTTTCAACCTGCTCCTTTTTTCCATAAGCCCCTCCTTAGGAGGCCTAGCATGGAGATTCCAGAGAGCTCACTATCTTGGTGCCAGATTTTGTGCAGACATCCCATAAAAAAGCTTTAGCCCTACTATAGTTCAGAGTTCCTGAACTCAAGCAATACACCAGCCTCAGCCTCCTCAGCAGCAGGGACTACAGGTGTATGCCATCATGCTCAGCCTTACAACTGTTTCTAAAACCTAGAACAGTGGTTCTCAACCTTCCTAATGCTGTGACCCTTTAATACTCATATGTGGGCATATCTGCATGTGGGCAGACCCGCCTGGAGACGGATAGAGGACCGGTGTCTCGGTTCTTAAGACCATTGGAAATATGTGTTTTCTGATGGTCTTAGATGACCCTGTGACCCCTGTGAAAGGGTCATTTGACCCCCCAAAGGGGTCGTGACCCACAGGTTAAGAACCGCTGACCTAGAACCTGGTCAGGAAGAGAAGAAAATAAGAAAAGGGCATGAACTATAATTCCTCATTGCAAAAAAACAAAACAAAAAAACCACATCAATAATAAAACATGTCCATAAATAAACAAAAAAACAGGGTATAAGTGGAACATGCAGCAGATTCTAGCTCTGCCATTCATTAGTATGATGCTGGATAAATCATTTCACTTCTCAGGCTTTATTTCTCTCATCTGCAAAATATGGGGATTCAACCAGCTAATTTACAAAATCACTTCCTGTTTTAACATTTTTATTCTGATATCAAGTAAAGATCAACTTTCTCTTTTCTCAGGAAGATAGATTTAACTACTTTCTTCCTTCTTTCCCTATAGGGTAGAAGAAATTGTGAAGAAGATATAAGAAACAGGAGGAAAATATGTGTACGGGTATGCAGAAAAGTCAGATACAGTACAAGAAGTGTTTCTCTTTCCTTTTTCTCTCTCTCCCCTCCTCCCATAGATATTAATAACTATAAAAAGTAGCCAGAAATTTCTCTTTCATGAGAAAAGGCAAACGAACTTACCCTTTGCTTTTAGAGACCAAACCAAGAGACTGACTTAATCGATGAATAAAAGCTCTTTCAGTACTGGTTAAAGAGGAAGGAAATTCCATTTCTAGAGAAAGAAAAATATCTTTTAAAAATGGTCATATATGAGAAAGAAAAAAATTCTTTTATTTAGCCTTGGCTAAACAATATATTTGAAACCTCACTTATCTTTACTATGTTTATGTGATGTTAAGTACATGGAATTAATTCACTTCAACAAGTATTCATATTAAGTCACGTTTTATATCATTACTTAAAACAAAGCAACCAAATGTTAAGCCTGGCAATGAAAAAGCAATTATACATATACCACCAGTATGGTCCAAAAGAATTTAAGCTTCATTCAAGCTATTGTTAACTTTCTAAACATGCACGTTGGTTTCCTATCTCTATTCTTTTAAACACAGTGTTTACACACGAGAATGTCCTTCCTCTCTAGCTCCAACCCTTCAGTTCTTACATATCTTTCAAGGTCTAAATTAGTGTCATTTCTTTCAAGAAGTGAGCCTTGGCTGGAAGTTAAGCACTCTCTCTTCTGACTTAATGTAACACTCTATACTTTCATTCTCTATACTGCATTATAGTTATTTGTACTTTCATTTTTTACTTCTCATTTTAATTATTTATGACTATAAGTTCTATGAAGTCTAGAAAAATTTTTCTTCCCCGAACTTCTAACATAGTTTCACATTTTTAAAAATGGAGAAATGCCAATCCAAACACTTAGATACTTTGACAATTCAAAACATTTAGTGAATGCCTATTATATACAGGTCACTGGGCAAGGCCATATTAGAAATAATTCAAGGAAGAAAAAAAACTGTTGTATGTATGTCCCAGATAAAGTATTGCTAAAGATTGTCGCACAGTTTGCATTTACCAAGTGCTAACTATGTTTCAGCACTATGTGAATGCTGGGGATATACAAGGGATATAGACGTAAAAAAAGGATAATCCCTACCCTCAAGGAGCTGACATTCTAATGAAAAAGGACACACAAAAGAGGAGATGAAATAAAGTAGGGAGAAGGAAGTATGTGAGGTGGGGGAAGCATGGATATATGACTGGGAGAATCAAGGCTGCTTCGTCTGGGTCTTTTCCCAAGATGAAGGCTCTGTGAAGAACCCACTAATGAAGTGATCTGAGTGAGGAATCAATGGAGGCATGGTGAGCTGGTACAAAGGTCCAGGTCCTATTTCTGCCACACACTGGTTGTGTGACCTTAGCAAGTCATCTCAGTACACTAGACTGCTTTCTAAAACTATTAAGTTGCAAATAAATCTGCATTGGAAATGAAAGATACTTACCAAGAGCTCCCTACACTGATGGACCCACAAATTTGTTCAAAAGAAAACCTCTATATTAAAGTCACTGTTGGCTGTTTTGAACTGAAATCTTCTGCAGGAGTCTTAACCTTTTTTTTTTTGGTCTCATAAAGTCTGGTGAAGTCTATGGACCCTTTCTCAGAACAATGTTTAAAAAGGCATAAAATACATAAAATTATGAAGGAAAACAAAATAGGTTATCAAAATAAAATTTTTTTAGACTCATGGGCCCCAGGTTAAGAATCCTTCTTCCAGAGGTTAAAGATCAGTCTAATTCACTTTGTGCAGCACCAAACTTAAGTATACAATTACCAGAACTAAGATTCATACACTACTTTAAATTATTAATAAACGTCAGAGGTTAAGATCTGAGCCTAGCTAGGTCTTCCTGACTCCCAGCCCAGTCCCTGGGCGACAATGCCAGGCACAGATGACTAGGTGAAGGGCACAATCTGAATTCCACCTGCAGGCTAAAGGTCATGGTTATCCAAAACGATTAAGTTCAACCTCACTCCACCAGGTTAGAGGCAAAGAACAATAATAAAATAAAGTTAATCTTTTTTGGGGGGAAAAAGTGTGTAGAATTATTAGCACTTGACAAATGTACTAAATTTTGCTCAATTCCCCAGTGCTGCTATCTGCTTCGTGGGCTGCCTCATTAGTGAGCCCCACTTGGACTTCAAGCTATGTGAAAAATAGGGAACCATTTATTTCCTTGGGCCAACTTCTGTCTCCAAGGACCCTGGGCGCTTTTTCCCCCGCTCCAGGTCCTGGGATTTCAGGGGTTTACAGAAGCCCCGGGGAGCAAAGGCTAGAGAGAACTGGCCGTGTCCGTAGGGACCGCGCCGGGCCGGGGGCCTGGGGCGTCCAAGACGGGACTGGAGCAGGTCTGGCTGACCCCCGGGGGCAGCTCTCTGTCCCTACTCAGAGGTGACCCTCGGCACTGACAGCTACAGCTCTTGAAATGGCAGCCCCGGGGCCCTGGCCGAACCGCGCCGGGGGTGGGAGGATCCTGCTGCCCGGAGCCAAGGGAAACGAAACCGAGCCCGGCTGGCGGGGAAAGCAGCCTCACTTACCCCTCTGGTCTCCGTAACGAAAGCGCTCCAGGGCGATGTTGACAGCGATCTTCACCTCCTCGTCGATGCGAATGTCCTTCAGCCCCTTGGCTCGGCCGCCGCTGCCGCCACCGCCGGAGCCGCACTGAGAGGAAACGCCGCCAACGCCGCCGCCGCCTCCGCCGCCGCCCGGGGCCGGGGGCCGAGGGGAGACGCTGTTCGGCCTGGACATGGAAGCTGCCGTCGACGGCACTGAAGAGATGCTGACTGACTGATGGGGTGCGAGGCGGAACCCAGGCTGAGCCTCGGAGGCTGCCTACGGGGCTCCGAGATGGGAAGGTACACGGGACAGAGGAGACGCCGAAAGCCGGGGAGCGACGCGGGCCACATATGCCCGGAACCCCGGAGGATGCCCAGCCAGAGTTAGCGGGCACACCACTGCTCTCTTCCACTTCTGCGCTGAGACTACGACGACGCAAGCGTCGTGACGTAGTCTGACGTCAGCGCGTCGCGTTGGGGTCGGGGAACTGAGGGAGCTCTACAAGGATGCTTGAAAGGTTGGGATAGAGTCTAGGATTTGGAGACTGTGCAAACTCTGCATGATCTTCCTCAATTAAAGTTGAAGCTTAAGGAAACAAGCCCAAAGAGCCCAAAATTATCACAGTCAGGCTGTCTCCTGCAGTTGATTCCATTTGTGGCTGCGCCTGCGCCTCTTGTCTTTTTTGTCTCTGTACCCCTCTAGCTGCAGCTGTTTGCTCTCTAGGTGGTCTCATCTTCTGATATTTTTGTGAAAATCTTAAAGGATTCTCTTACATAATCTCTTTCCTTTTCTTGTGACCATGTCATTCCCCTATTCAATAAACTCCTTTGGTTCTCTGATGCCTTTAGAATCAGCACTTTTTTGTTTGGCTTTTTAAAGAACTTGATTGTAAAGCAGTAATTATAAAAACAACCTGGTACTGGCTAAGAAATACAGTGATGGATCAATGGAATAGATTAGGTATACATTACATCATAGTAAATTACTACAGTAATCTAGTATATGATAAATGCAAAGATCCAAGCTTTTGGAACAAAGACTCATTATTTGACAGAATAATTATGACTTATGAATTATTTGACTCATTATTTGCTGGGAAAACTGGAAAAACAGTATGACAGAAACTAGGTTTAGACGAACATCTCACACCATATACCAAGATAAGGTCAAAATAGGAACATGAGCTACAGATAAAGGGAGATACCATAAGCAAGTTAGGAGGCCATGGAATAATTTATTTGTGAGATCTATGGATAAGGGAAGAATTTATTTTTTTAAAATAAATTAATTTATTTATTTTCTTGTTTACATCATTCATTTCCACAAGATTTTGAATTGCAAATTTTCTCCCCATCTTTCCCCTACCCAACACCTCAAGACAGCCATCCCACTGTGTAACCCCTCCCCCAGTCTGCTCTTTCCTATGTCCTCCACCTCACCCTCTGACTTTCCAGTAGGGCAGGATGGATCTCCCTACCACAGTGCCTGTATATTGTAATTCCCAGTTGGATATAGTTAATAATAATAATTATCATATATATGTATATATATCTATATCTATCTATCTATCTATCTATCTATATATATATACATTTTTAACATTTAATTATAGAACTTTAAATTCTAGATTCTTTCCCTTCCTCTCTCGTCACCCACCCCCACTGGAAGGACAAGCAATTAAATACAGGCTGTACACGTGTAATTATGCAGAACATCCCCACAGTGGGCATATTGTAAGAGACTGATTATATGTCCTTCCTTCCTATCCTGCCTCCCCCCTTATTCTATTCTCTACCCTGTCCCTGTCCCTATCCGTTTACAGAAGTGTGTACTTGCAGCAACTTTCCATCCGACCCTCCCTTCCCCTCCATCATCCCACCTCTCATCCCCATCCCTCCTACTCTCCTGTGTGGCAAGATACCCAGTTTAGAGTTTATGTCATTCCTTCCCAAAGCCAAATTCAATGAGAGTAAGGTTGACCCTTTCCCTTTTGCCTTTCTGTTCTTCCCCTCCATTGTAACAGTTATCCCTTGCCTCTTCTATATGAGATGATTAACCCCATTCTGACTCTCCCTGTCTCCTCTCATTCTAATCCTCTCCCACCTCAGAAT
>JAQQSU010010920.1:0-12304 GCA_028627135.1 Pseudochirops cupreus | reverse complement strand
AAAAAAAAAAGGAAACCAAATCATTTCTGCCCTTTAGGAGTTTATATTCTATCAGATTATAACAATAATTACTGGCTCATGCCAGGCATGCCTTAGATAACACCAGGTGTAAGAGAAAGCTCTATATCCATCTGTCCAATGCCTATATCCTATTTCTTCAGTTAGATGGTCTTGAGGACAGGAACCATAACCTGTACCTCTTTTAACTGCAATACTTGGCATAAATTTTTGAATGTAGTAGAAAAAAAACTTACATAAACATTTCACAATTGATGATTCTCTGGTCTAATATTGCTTTACCTTTAAGGTATCAGAAAACCTGAGTCCAAATCTTGCTTTTGACACTAGCTGTATGACCCCAGATAAGTCACTTAACCTCTATCTGCCTCAATTTCCCCATCTGTGAAATGGAGATGAGAATACTGCCTATCTTCCAGGGTTGTTGTCAACATCAAATGAGATAATTTTTATAAAGCATTTTCAAGATCTTAAGACTAATGATGACGATGATGTAGGTATTTTTTCCTCTTCATCTTTCTTAGGTTTTTCTTTTCTTTTCCCTTATTAGAAGCCCCCCTGAGGGGGGCAATAGTAATAGGTCAGGAGACTGTATGGAGAAGACAACTTTCTGTTGCCAACAGGGCAGAACCTTCTTGATTCAAACCCAGTGAGTTGTTTTAGAAACGAATAGCATCCACAGGGACCCCAAGATGTAGCTTCATGTGAAAAAGTCATGTGTTTTCCTCCTAAGCCTCAGGAGAAGTTGAGGAACGAGCTATACAGTAATTCAATTCAGCAAAGGTAAGGTAATTACATGTGACGTGACTAGAGCAGAAACCGTGGAGAGGATGTAGAGTAAAAAATGCAAGAATTCCATTCTCTCTCCTTTGATTGTCCCTCTTAGCCTGTGTTTATCTTGTTTGTCCGCAGTTTGCATGTTGCCTCCTCCATTTGCTTGAGAGCAGGGACCAGCTTTCACCTGTCATGGCATCCCCACTGCTCAGCACAGGGCTTGGTATATAGGTGTTAATAAATGTTGCTGACTTGATTTCCCAGAGTTAAAGAAATACTCAGGTGCAGTGGCTTCTTTTTCCTTGCCCTGGCTCTGTGTCAGAGATCAGGTCAGAGTGACTTTCCTTTTGGGCAAAGCAGCAGCCAGTACCAGGAGAGCTGATTATTTTATTTGCTGGGAAGCTTGGTTGTCATTGTTTTGGGTTGGATCTGGCCATTCCACTGAGGCAGATCTGTAACCAAAGGTCTTTGAGAGTCACCTGGGACACCAAGGGGTTAAGCCCATGGGCACACAGTCAGGACTTGAACCTAGATCTTCATGACTCCAAGGCCAGCCCTATGTCTGCTGTGCCACACTGCCTCTTGATTTTGAGGGTTATGTTGAGAATTATATCCTTAATACATAGATGTCATAGATTTGCTTGTTTAAGCTGAACCAGAAACTTAGCTGCTTTCTTGCTGTGAACAAATCTTTCTCTTTCAGAAAGCTGTCCTGTTTTATTGAATATAATTCAGTTCCCTTCCTCCTTCATACATACCATAATGTTCCTTTTCCCACTTTTTCAAATATCTTGACAGTTAATGTGTTGGAGAGGAGAGTCAACTGCCCTCAGAAAACCCTTCCTACAACATAGTATTGGTAACAACCCAGCCCTTTCTTTGATTCATCTTCCACTTTATTATCTGAGTATCCTTCACTCCTTCCAAATAGAGTGGGGTCTTTGGGTTCCATTTTGGGTAATACTGGTATCATGTAAAGAATGTAGGCTTGGGAAGAGAAGGGACTGTGGTTTTATTACTAGCTCCATTTTTTTTGGAGGGGGAGAGGGGATGATCTATTTTTAGGGAAGCTCATCAGTTGGAAAACTTAGTAAATAACCTATTTTTTTGTTTGTTTTTTTTGTCTCTAACTCTCTCCATTCATTCCTTCATTTCTAGTGGCTTCTGATTTTGAATCTGGAAAGTTCTATGCTGCTTACAATTTTAACCATGTTTTAAGCTCAAACACAATGGTTAAAGGTAAATTACCATTTTAAAAAGTGTCTTGTTCAGATTTTTAAACATATTACAATTTCACAAATTCAAAACTAGGTCCATGGCTCATTGTAAACCATTCAAATTCTCAAAAGAGCAGCTAATCTGAGTCAGTGGGCAAAACATCTTGGGACCTAGTTGTAAGCTGTCCGTTGTAAATAGGAAGCATGATCCCTGCTGTCAGTAAACTTATGTTCTAAAAGAAAAAGGTACCTCCCTATACCTCCCCTAGCCCATCCAATATCTATCTTCTTGGAACAGGGTGGCAAAGCAGACCCTTGACTGCTGTGCTGTGGACTGATGCTTATCAGAGTTTGGGCCTTCAGTCTTGGTCTCTATGGTGCTTTGTGTTTGTCTCTGTTCTTCTGGGTGCCAGTAATCTTCCTTCCCTTTCCAGATTTTTCTTTCTTCCTTTCTTCTCTGGAAGGAGTGGTGATGGCTAGGTACCCCTCCAGGGCATCTTTTCCTTTAAAAATTTTTTTAATCCTCTTTAAATCAACCTATACTTTATTCTTTTCTGTCTTGTTTAGTCTTCTATCCTTCCTTGTCTTTTCTTTTTTAAAATTATTTTTTTTCTTTTTGATCCCCATAAGATGTTATGCTTAGTAATTTAAAAACAAATGTGACTCATATGATCACAGGATTCAGAGTTGGTAGGGACCTTAGGGAGAATCAGGTTCAATTCCATTTTACAGAAGGAACTAAGACAAAGAGAATTAAAAAAAAAGTTTCATTTAGCACCATAGATAAGCACCTGCTCTTCAGTTACAGTCTTGGAAAATTCCCTTAGAGAATGACACAGGGTCACACAGTATGTATTAGAGTCAGGCTTTGAATCCAGGTCCTCCTGTCTATGACGCCAACTCTTATCCACTATACACACCACCTCTCTCATTCTCTAAATTTTAAAAGGCACCTTCCTCATATCAACCTTGTGAGGAAAGATAATGGAAGTATTATTATCCCCATTTAACAGACTTGGGAAACTGAGGCACAGATAGTTTAAGCTAGGGATTGTGCTAAGATAGGAATGCAAGTCTCCTGACTCCAAATTCACTGTGCTTTCCAGTATATATGATATAGCTTCTCAACATGTTGAATTTATACCCAGAATGCATCCTGTTGAATGAAAAATTGTCTTGTGAGCTGAATATATTTATTCCTGAATTTCTTTATCTTCTAGGAAAAATAAAAATAAAATTTATAAGCAGGGGGACCCTCTGAGACTCTGATTTCCATGCCCTATCTTCTTTCTAGTTCTACACAGCAGAGTAAATTGCTGTCCACCCCATAGCAAATCAGAGTGCCCTGGGGTCCTGGATTTGGCAGGAGACTTCACTTGTAGGTTGGAATCAGCAGATCTGGGGCAGGGAGCTGTGCCGGAGAAATAAATTCTCCTGAAGAAAGACTTGCCTTTGTCCATAAAGGCTGTCAAGAAGGGTGGTTTACATTTATAGGAAATAGTAGGCCTCTTACATAAACAGGCAGCAGGCAGTGTGGGTTTGGTTAAATTTATCTGGCTGTCTAGCGGGGGAATCGGCTCAAGGCTATTGAGGTCTGAAGTCAGTGCTCCGCACTTGTCAGCTGGTGACGTATGAGTGCCTGAGAAATTTTCTCCTCTATCTTTCACCCCCTCACAGGAGTGTTTCTTTCATAAGAGATTTTTAAAAAAAGTTTCTATAAAAAGATGTTTTTGTTCCGGGGCTTTTGATTTCCATCCTTTCCCAAACAAATGGATGGGACACTATCTATTGACTAAGTTGTTGTTCAGTCGATTCAGTCATGTCTGACTCTTCATGACCCCATTTGGAGTTTTCTTTGCAAAGATATGGGAGTGCTTCACCATTTCCTTCTCTAGCTCTTTTTATAGAAGAGGAAACTGAGGCAAACAGGGTTAAGTGACCTGCCCATGGTCACACAGCTAGTAAGCCAAATTTGAACTTAGGTCTTCCTGACTCTAGGCCTGACCCTATCCACTGTACCTCTTAGCTGTTCACATTCACTATACTATGTTAATTAAATGCTTTGTGAATGCCGGAGGTTGTAGAATTCTGATCTGGGTGCTATCCAGTGTTGTGTTTCCTTTAGGGAAAATTCTTACTCAGCATTTCTAGAAGACCCAACACCTGGGAGATCTTACATGGCTAGGTTTTGCACTTCCCATACCATACATGGGATCAGAAATATGTAATGTTGAAGAAAGAGTGTCCAAGTAGAATCAGTAAATAAATCTGGCTTCAGATTTTTTTGCATGATCTTGGGCATGTCATTGAGCCTCAGTTTCCAAATATATAAAATGGAGATAATACTCATATTACCTAGCTCAATGGATGGTGAGGAAAATGATTTTTAAACTTTAAAGTGCTTTATGTGTATGCAAGTAATAATAATTATATATTTACTCATATATGATGAGTAACTGTCACACTATATCAAGTTATATATTGTTTTCATAATATCACAATATATATTATATATGTACTATATGTGATAATTATTGTCATTAGAAGGGGTCTTAGACATCATCTTTTCTAACATCCTCATTTCAGAGACAAGAAGACTGAAATTCAGGAGTCAAAGGATTTGCTCATGGTTATGCAACTAGGTAGCACAATGAACAGACTCATCTACGTTGAGTTCAGATCTGGCCTCAGACATGTACTTGCTGTGTGGTCCTGGGCAAGTCACTTAACCCTATTTGCCTCAGTTTCCACATCTGTAAAATGAGCTGGAGAAGGAAATGGCAGACCACTCTAGTATCTCTGCCAAGAAAACCCTCAAAAAAGGGGTCATGAAGAGCAAACATGACTGGATCTACTGAACAACAACAATATACAGTTAATATGGGACTGAACTGGGATTCAAATTCATCACTTTCTTAAAAAATATTATTTTTATTGAAATCTTTTGTTTTTTACATCAGCCTCATTTCTGAATATATCCTTCTTCTCTTACTCAGTGAATTCATCCAAATTCATTTGATGAAGGCAGAAACAGAGCGGCACAAAGATATGAAGTTAATTGTTTAAAATCACCTAGTAAGTGGAAGGTGGGATTATGGACCGATACAATGTCCATAACGGTGCATAGTGAGTAATGGTATTTGAGGTTAGAGTTGCTGGAAACTGTAACTGGGACAACGTGTCCCAAGTATGCCTAGAGAAAGGTCATGAAATCCTCATCAGCTAGAGTAAAATTTAATGAAAACAAACATCTCAGCTTGAGTTTTATGCTCCTCCACCAATTAATATCCTTAATCGATTTATTTTAGTCCTTTAAATACACCCTCCACCCTAGGCCAAATAATCTATTTTCTGTACTTTTCAGATTTCATGCTAGTTTCTGCCTCTGGACAGGACATTGTTATGACCTGAAGTGAACTCTTGTCTACCCTCTGCAAAGGATTTCTTCTCTCTTAAAATCATATTCAAAATTCACTTCTTTGGGAAGTGGTCACTGATTAATTCCACCTGTCATCAGCTAAGCACATCCCTTCAGCACATTTAGGCAGTTTTCATGATCTGTTAGGCATGTTTCTCTCTCTCTCTCTTTCATTCAGTCATTCTTTCTCTCATTCTTTCTCTTTTTCATTCTCTCTCTCTTTCTTTCTTTCTTCCCTTCCTTTGCAGTGACTTGTCCAGGGTCACACAGCTAGTAAGTGTCAAGTGTCTGAAGTCAAACTTGAACTCAGGTCTTCTTGACTCCAAGGCTAGTGCTCCATCCACTACACCACCTAGCTGTCCCTGTCCTATCTCTTCAATTGTAAGTTTTTGGAGGTCAGTTATGAGTTCCCCATTACTGGAGGTCTTTCAAAGGCTCAGTGACCATTTGTCAGGAGTTAGTAGAGAGGATTCTTGTTCAGGTAGCATTCAGACAAGGTAGTCTTTGAAGTCTCCTAGGATCATAGAGCTAGAACTGGAAGAGACCCAAGGCTTTTCAATTTAGGGATGAGGTCACTGAGACACAGGAGTGTTAAAGGACTTGTTTTGAGGCACACAGGTAGCATTCATCAGAATCAGGATTTGAACCCATGTCCTTTGACTACAGAGTTGTTGTTGAGTTGTTTCAGTCATGTCCAACTCTTCTTGACCTATCTGGGGTTTTCTTGGCAAAGATACTGGAGTGGTTTGTCATTTCCTTCTCTGGCTCATTTTACATGAGAAAACCAAGGCAAAGGAGGTTAAGTGACTTGCCTAGAGTCATACAGCTACTACGTGTCTGAGACCAAATTTGAACTCAAGTCTTTCTGACTCCAGGCCAGAAGCTCTATCCACTGTGCCACCCAATCACTCCCACAGCCACTGCTTTTTCCACCAAACCATGCCTCTTTTGAGTTTTCTGTTTATAGTTACAGAAATATGATGTTAGACATGGGAGGAAGCTTGGAATTATCCAATCCCACTGTCTTCTTTTACAGATGATGAGAGGCGCTCAGTTATGTGCCCAAAGACATCCAGCTAATTTGTGGCAGAAATGGGCCTAAAACTCAGGTTTCCCTAATCCTAGCCCAGCATTCTTTCTCCATTGTCATTGAGAGCCCAGTGAGTCATCAAATAATTCATCACAATAGAACATTACAGAGGTTGTTGGTAGAAGTTACTTAGTTCAATTCTTTCCTTTCAGCAGATAGGAAAACTGAAGTATTACAGATGTCAAGTTAATCCCCTAAGGTCACATAAAGGAGCTAATGATGGAGTTGGGGCAAGACTTTAGTTTCTCCAGACACTCAGTCCTCTGCTCTTTGTCTCTTGGGAATGCATGAATTTTAAGGAAAATGAATTCTGTGTCTTTGTGTTTTCTAAGTTCTATTAGAACCAGTTCATCAAAATGTGTCAAAAGGGGATCGTTATCAGGTTGTCCTTCTAGACATCATTTCATCCCTTGAAGTCATAGGGATGGAAGTTTCCTGCTTAGAATACATTAGATCATTGATCCAGAGCTGGGAGGGACCTCAGAGACCTATGTCTTATGTAAGCTCTTCATTTTATAAGTCTCTTTTCATTTGCTGGTGCCCAGGGCTCGTGCTGGGGTGATGCTTTCTCACCATCACCCAGGGAATCATGTATAACCCAGAGCTGAAAAGAGGGCTTGGATTAATGTCTATGTATTTTAATGCATAAAAAGGACTACTTGCATTCTGGTAACTTATTTTATGTGACTAGAATTTTGCTGTTTTTTATCAGTTAATTCCTTAATAATAACAATAACAACTCATTACCATAGTGTTTATGGCTACAAAACTTTACATACATTATCTGATTGGATTTGATCTTCATAATAACCCTGAGGGCTGGATATGGCAAGTATTTTCACACTTATTTTGTGGGGGAAGAAGATTCTTGGAGAGGTTAAATTATGCTGAATCTGAGACATTCAGGTCTTCTGAGTGGAAAAAAAAGGGTTTTTAAAAAAAATTTAAATAATATGTTGTCCTTGAATTTTGGTTTATAGTGTTTTCAGGTCCCTTTAGAAAAAAGACCTAATTATTCATTTAGGGATAGATTCAGTTCTATTTTCTAACTCTGTCATAGGGATCAGAGAGTTAGAGGAAGGGATCTCAGAGACTAGGCAGCAAGATCCCTTTTATACAGATGAGCATGTGGAAGGCAAGGAAGATGGTTTTAGCCAAAGACAGGCGGGACATATTGTCAACTTCCTCAATCAACATTTATTAAGTGCCTACTGTGTGCTGAGTGTTGGAATAGAAATATGATTGAAATCTAGCTTCTCTCATTAAAATCCTGTGAGCTTTTGTTTCTTCAGTGTTGCCTTATGATTTGCCACTGATACTGATGGACTGTTTGCCCCTTGGCTCCCTTAAGCTTGATGTGGATCTTCTGCAGAAAGCAGAGTCCAGGATTCCTCAAATCCCACGTCTTGACTTCACAAAGAGAGGTGAAGACCCACAAGAATTTCAAGCATCCTGGACGAGTTCTGAGTTGTGTTTCGCAAACAGGAAATAATGCTGATATAATTTCATTTCTGATAGCTCCAACAGCATTTTCTTTGCCCTTGGTGGAAAACATCATTTAGGCTGGTACTATTTTTGTATTTACAAATTCGATTCAGCCATTTATTAAGTGCGAGGCACATGCAAAGAGTGAGAAACCAGATCAGCACTAAAATCAAGGTATAATTCTACTTTATATATTCTTATTTCCAGGTTAACAAAGGCTTGGTCAGTCAGCCGGTCAAGAAAGCATTTATTAAGCTTTTTGTTGCTTTGTTGTTAAGTCCTTTCAGTCGTGTCTGACTCTTCATTGTCCCCTTTGGGGTCTTCTTGGTAGAGATACTGGAATGGTTTGCCATTTCTTTCTCCAGCTCATTTTACAGAGGAGGAAACTTGGGGCAAATGGGTTAAGTGACTTGCCCTGCCTAGTCATAGATGATCCTTTGTCCAGAGCTGTCCTTTGCTTTTATCATCCTCTACCTTTTTCATATAATACTTTTTTATATACATGTTGAATCTTCCTTATTTGATTATAAACTGTTTAAGGAAGGGACCGTCATTTTTCATCTTTACGTCCCTTTCTTCCAGTATAATACTTAGTATACAATAGGGGCTTAATAAAAGTTTTTTGGATTTTTTTTTTAAATGAGGGTCGCTTTCTGACTCCTTATTGCATTTGAGTTTTCCATCTTAGTCAATAATCAAGTGCCTCGTATGTGCCAGGTAATGTGCTAAGCACTGGGGATAAAAAAAGAGGCAAAAGACAGTTCTTGCCCTCAAGGAGTTAATGTAGTGGCTAATACACAAACAAATATATATACAAACAGACTTTATACAGGATAAATAGGAAATACTTAAAAGAGAGAAGACATTAGAATTTAGAGGGATTGGGAAGGGCTTCCTGTAGAAGATGGGATTTTGACTTTAAGCCAAGGAAGTCAGTAGGAAGAGCTGCAGAGGGAGAGTGTATTAAAATGAAAGGGTCATTAGTCACCAAAAATCTGATCTCAGACATGGAAAATGCCAAAGGATTTCTTCTTTTTATCTGATGTCTTACCTTTACTAAAAGATCCTTGGCATCCTTCTGAAGCCAGTTTGGGTACAAGGGGTTGTCCATTCGGATAGAGTGGAAGAGTTCTTCTTCATCTTGGCCATGGAAAGGTGACTGACCAATTAGCATTTCATAGAGGAGGACCCCGAAGGACCACCAGTCCACAGAAGTGTTGTATTTCTGACCCAGCAAGATCTGTATGACCACAAGAAATAAGAGTCATAAAAGCACATTATAGAATTATTGAATTTTAGAGTGCAGAAGGAAATGAGTGATTATCTAGTCCAGTCTCTCACCCAACACAAGGGTTCTTGCTGTAAAATTCCTGAAGGATGCAGCCTCTTTTTGAACATTCTAGTGTTGGGGAGCTCACTACCTGCTGAGGCAGCTCATTTTACTTTTGGATAGCTCTCACTCTATTAAGATAAAATCTGGTTCCAAGTCACATTTTGTTTTCTGGGATCACACAGAATAAGTCTAGTAATTATTCTTTCACATGACAGGTTTTCAGCAAATCAAAGAAAACTTAGCATTATGATCTCTATGTTCAGTTATTCCTTAGATGACATGCTTTCTAGGTCTCCCACTATTCCCATTTTCCTTCACTAGACATAATCTAGCTGATCAATATTGACCCAAATCATGGTACCCAGAACAGAGCACAGCCTTCCAAATGTGGTCCATTGACTGACCGACTCCCTTGTTCTACACATTTCAGTTAATAGGGATAGCATGAAGGAATGGAAAGAGTAATTGATTTGGAAATCAGAAGATGTAGATTCTATCTCCACTTTTCATTTATATTTCCTACATGACTCTCAAGGTCTCTCTTAGGAACTTTGGAACTGATTGTGAGACACTGGCACAGGATCACCTAGCTTGGTGTGTCCTCGTAAGAGAAGGTGCTGTGCTCTATAAGCAAGGCAGAATTGAAATAGCTCAAAAGAAACGTGAGATGTGCAAATTAAGAGAATTCAGTCCAAACGTTCACATGGATTATTTGTGCCTGATCTGTGGTAGAGCATTCTGAGCTCTTACTGATCTGATCAGCCATAGGCAGACACATTATAACCTGACTCTAACATAGTGATGTCATTCTGGTCCTCTTTGAGAACAAAGGACTACAACCAACCAACCTCCATGACTACAGGCAAATCAACTGATCCACCTGAGTCCTGGTTTCCTTATTTATAAAATAGGGTTGATATTAATCATCTTGGAGTTCTTACCCCAGGGATTGTCTTTATAAACTGAAAAGCACTATATAAATCTGAGCTATCAGGGTGGCTAGGTGGCACAGGGAATACAGCAACGGCCCTGGAGTCAGGAGTATCTGAGTTCAAATATGGCCTCAGACACTTAACACTTACTAGCCGTGTGACCTTGGGCAAGTCACTTAACCCCAATTGCCCCTAAAAAGCAAAAAAAAAAAGTGAGCTATTATTACTAATGATAATAAGAACTCAGTCTAAATTATTCAGGCTAATTATGGTAAATCTAAATATAATAGTTCAGTCTAAATATAATAATTACTCATTGTAATAAGAATTCAGTCTAAAAATTAACTTTTTGAGCAGCTGAGTTATGCTTTTTGACTTATACTGAACTTAATCCAGGAGGCAGTAGGAGGGATAGTTGATAGAGTACTTGACCTGAAGTCAAATTGAGCCTTAGACAATACTAGCAGCGTGACCTTGAGCAAGTCATTTAACTTTGGCCTCTCTCAGTTTTCTCACTTCTAATATAGGGATAGTGGTTGTAAAGATAAAATAAAACGCGTGAAGTGCTTTTCAGACCTTAAAGCACTTAATGAATGCAAGCTACATTGATGAGAAGGTGGGGGCACAATGTCTGGATAGCACTCTGTTGTTGATGTTGAGTTGTTTCAGTCGTGTTCAACTCTTCATGGCCCCATTTGGGGTTTTCTTGGGGTTTACTGGAGTGGTTTGCCATTTCCTTCTCCAATTTATTTTACACATGAGGAAACTGTGGCAAACAGGGTTAAGTGACTTATCTAGGGTCACACAGCTAGTAAGTGTCTGAAGCTAGATTTGAACTCAGGTCCTCCTGACTCCAGGCCCTGGTGCTCTATCCATTGCACCATCAGTATATGCTCTATGCTGTTTCCTTTCAGTGATGCTACCACGAACTCTCAGAAACTGAAATTATGGGGCATATAAATAACACCAGAGAGGGGCTTTTCAACTGGCCTTGAAGATAACAATTAAATAAGTAGATAACCTCAGTTTTCTTGCCTTTATTAGAGATAATATCCCAGGACACCACAATATATGTCAGATCTCAAAACGGGTGGTGTGCAGTAGAAAGAATAGTGGATTTGTTATTGGTGGTTCAATTCAATTCAGTATAATAAAAATGTATTAAGTATTGACTGTCTACAAAGGACTATGTTAGGCACTAAGTTTCCAGAATTTAGGATCAGAAGATGATGTAGGTTCAAATTTTTCTTTCTCTGGGTATTACCTGCAAGAACTTGTGCAAGTCACTTGGTCTAAGGCTATCTCAGTTCTTCATCTGTGAAATGATATTGCTGGCTTAGATGGCCTTTGGATCCTAAGATCTTGACTCCATCATCACCTGGCATGACCTTGGGTGAATTACTTAACCTTTCTGAGTTTTTTTCCACATATTGTAAAGTCAGAATAATGCTTAAACTACCTGCCTTACAGTGTTGCTGTGAAGATTAAATGCAATAATGTATGTATGACTTTTCTTTTTTTACAACCATAAAGACTTATATAACTTACATAAGTGAGAGTTTATTGCTGTTGCAATTATTTTATTAGAGGGATGACATGGTATATCAATAAGGACCCTAGACTTGGTGTAGGGAGATCTAGATTTGAATCCAAATTCTGATGCTAATTGTATAGTCACAAATAAGTTTCCGAATTTCTCTGAACCTTAGTTTTTCTGTAAGTAAACTCAGAAAGTAATGAAGTAAAGGACATTACAAAGGTTTTTTAAATGCTGTGTTGGGATAACAAATTCTGGTTTTTTTTTTGTTTTTTTTTAAAAATATTTTATTTTTGTTACATTTGAGTTCCAAGCTGTTTCCCTCCCTCTCAACCCTGCACTAAAGATGGCCAACATTTGACAAACATATGTATGTGAAATTACTCAATACATAGGTCCTTATATTTGTTTTTTCCTCTGGAAGTGAATAGCATCTTCCTTCATAGGTCCTTTGTACTTGATTTGAATATTCATATAACTCAGAAAAGCTTAGTTATTCA
>JAQQSU010001092.1:0-15239 GCA_028627135.1 Pseudochirops cupreus | reverse complement strand
CCTTCTATTATTTAACCTACCCCAGCCACCAATTATTCCTCGCTTATCCTCTCATTCCCATAAATCTAAACCCTCTTTTATATGTCCTTTTGACCTATTCCCTCATATTCTCCTCTAAACATCTTTCCTTTATCCTCTCATCCCCATCCCCTAAGCATTTTATTTCTTCTTCAATTTGGAAGCTTTTATACACTTCTAGATATATGTGTATTGTTCCCTCTTGAACCCATTCCTCATGAACGTAGGTTTCTAGAACTAAGAGCTCTCTTCCCCCATCTAATTCTTGTTTGTTTCTTGTATTCTTGCATTGTTTCTTCCTCTCATACTTTATTTGAATGATTACTCCTTTTAGCTGTTCCTATATGGTGATATTCTTGAAGTCATATAATACCAGTCTTTCTTATGAACTACCCATTTACTGATAGAAATCTTAGATATCCATTTTACATACATAAAAGTTAAACAGTTTGATCTTATTGAGTACCTTGTAATTGGTCTTTGATATGTACTTTATATTTCTCTGGGCTCTTGTATGTCAATTCTTCTATTAATAAGTTCAGGCTTTTTTTTTTTAAACAAAGTACTCACACTTTGTACTGACAGTACAAAGTCTGACAATTCATTAAATGCTAATATTCTTTTTCATTCAAGATTATGCTCAGCTTTGCTGGGTATGAAATTTTCTGTTGGAACCCCAGTTGTTGTGCTCTTTGATACATAGTGTTCCAATACCTGTGGTCTTTTAGGGTTGCTGCTGCTAGGTCTTGTATGACTTTAATTGTGGCACAGATAGATGTATTAAGGATGATTTTTCCTTAAGGATGATTGAGTTAAGAACGATTGGAAGTCAGTCTCTAATCAAGATGAAAGAAGACTTTAGATGAGTATTTTATATTGATTGATTGAGATTATGATTCGCTGAAAGATATCTTTTGTCTAAGACTATGAGGCCACCTTACTAATAAGTTGCTATGTTATATTGTTGTGAATATTGTACTTTGATTTCTGTGAATGTTTTGCTTTAATTTATTACTGAATAAATAAAGAGTTCACTCTACTATGTGATCAGAATCTTAAAGTTATTCACAGCAACAGTCCACAGGAGAGCTACTTGTACTTGGCTTTATAGGTGGTGGGAGAGTGCCTCTGGTTTCAGATCCTCCTTCATTTCTCTTCTATGATCTTGAACCCAAACCAAGATGTTTAACCTCCTATAAGTACCCACAGACAGGAGCGTTTCTACCCCACTGTTTCTGCACTCACTGGGCTTGTGCACATGCCCCCACTCCCCCATCCCTCTACTCTGGCACCAGGTGTATCTCCACAACCCAGATGTGTGTGGTATTCTTTATTAGCAGAGGTTTGCTTGATCTTCCTGGCTCAGATACCCAACTACCTTCACTGTTCCAGAGGTAAAATTACTGTGGCTGGGGCCAAGATGGCCTCCCAACCCAGCTAATCTAAGCTTGCTGCTTGTTGTTTAAGCAGATCTAGGACCTAGACTAGAGGTGTTTGCTCTTCACAGAGACCAAACTCTGACCCAGAATTTTTTTTCAGATTTTCTCTGTCTGAGGAGGATCCCTGTTCTGCCAATTCTTTTGTTCATTTTTACTGCACTATTTTTGCCCTGAGGCAGTTTTATCTCTGTTATGGAGGAAAATTGGAAAATCTTGAGAGCTTGGAATTTTCTGACCTACTCCCCTCTTCCCAGAATCCTCCCCTGTCATTGATCTTTTTTTAAAAAGTATCTACATCTAATGTTGAAACATTTGACAATGTCAAGGACATCAGTATTAACATCTCTCTCTCTCTCTTTCTCTCTCTCTCTGTCTCTCACTCCCTTTCTCTCTCTCAGGTTTGGGGGTATTCTTTGGCAGTTCTGGATAAAAATGAGTCCATCATGGATTTTGAAACTTTATGATTATTTTTTAATGTAGAATTCATGAAAAATATTACAGGAGGCACCTTAAAGATGAAAAAAATGTTATATTTGTAGTATGTTTTCCTTATGATTGCTCAGTACACTCCCTTCCAAGAAGTCCTGAAAATGGAAAAAATGTCAATGAAACATGTGGTTAGGCTTGAGAATTTATGCAGACATCCACAACACAAACTATTTAAGGTATTTTTTTTTCCCTTTTCTCATTGAAAATCTTTTTGTTTGGTCTTTGAATTAGAAGTTAAGAAGAGAGGACACCTAATGGCCATGCTGACCAAAATGAGTGGTCAACTACTATGCTTACTTTGACTCTAGCTGGCACAGTAGCATTATCCAGGCCTCTACTTTCATTAATCAGGAAACAATAAGGTCCTATCAAAATAATATAAGACCAGTATCACCAAACAGAACTAACTTAATTGGAACTGAACTGGCAGCTTGTGGAATTCTGGGAATGCAAGATGAAGAGTAGGACATTTTTTGTTTGTTTATTTTCCCTAGCTTTCCTTTGAGGCAAACAGAGGCATGACTGTCACCCCAGAAGTAGTATCCCTTCCCTTAATCATTCTGTGATCTTCAGGTTCAGGGGAAATTAGAGCCACATGACCTCAAGAGTCAGCTGAGAAAGGGGTCAGAAGAATCAAAAGAAATGATTTTTTTTTCAAAAACTTCATAGACTCTTAGTAAGTACTTTTAATATTTTTTGTAAAATTTCGAACGGCTGAATTGTAGATTGTATGTGTTACATAAATATAGAAAAATCAGTCAGACTGAAAGAGATTTCTCAGACATGATGTAGAGAGTGATAATAAAAATGTTCTTACCTTTTCCTTTTTTTCTTTTCTTTTAAATAATATGCAATGGTATTCCTTTCTTACTGTTATACTGATCTTAAATAAAGGCCAGAGTCTAGCCTGGCAACAGAAGCCAAATGAGCTTGAGCTAGTGGGGAGACAATAATAGATCCTAAGGATTTGTTGGTAATCACACAGGGTAATTAAAATTCTGTAGTCTTTGAGAGAACTTACTTAGGCACATTGGAGAAACTCTGTACCCTGTTTATTCAGTCCAAAAACTGGTTTATAACCTTCCATCACATAATTGTCTGGTATAATTCTATTTTTCATGCCAGTGAAAAAGTAAACAGAGCAGCAATATATCAGCTACTGGCATATGGATATGCCTTGCAAGTTGAGAGCCTAGAATTTTCAGTACTCATGCATTGTCAACATATTTGCAAAAGCTGACTTGTGAGATTTGTTTAGAGAATTACAGTACTAAAGGTATTGTAATTCAACCCAGTGAATAGCCATGGGGCGCAAGGGGAGTGGGTCAGGAAGGTGAAACTGCCATGAGTGAGTCTCATGAGACAGAAGGGCTTTCATTTTCCCCTACTAGCTAAACTATATAGTTCATCTGCTAGTGATACATTAATGTATGAAACATTTCATTTTGATTATCAGCAAATATAAAAAATGATTCCGTGGGCTTTAAGTTAAAAGTAACTGTGTTCACTGAATAGCATGGAAACAACTACAGAAAGAGTTTTCAGTGAGTAAAATGTTGGTGCAAGACTGGAGAAATGGAAAAAAAAAAGTAATACCAGCACAATTTTTTTTTAAGCTACACATAATGGTCACAGCACTTTTTGCAAAAAGAAAAAAAAATTAACCTAAAATTTGCAATGATTAGGCAGTGACATATAATATATAATTAGAGAACCATCACATATTTTGAGTTTTCTAATTTTTAGGAGCATCTTTCTTTTATTGAATCGATATTTGTTTCCAATTAACTTTCACCAATTCATCATAGATCTGCCCTGTGGAGCCAAGTAAAATGTGTAATTCCCTTCCAACTCCTCATATCCTTGCAGATAACATTTATATTCACTACTGAATCTTTTTTTCTCCAATTTATTTATTACTAGTTATTTAAACTAGCTTAACCAATTTCTGAAACCCTTGCCCTGACCTTTTTTCCTACTGGTTGATCTGCTCTGGAAAGTTCCAAATCAGTAGTGACACAGAATTACACAAAAGTGAATATGATCTTAATACACTGAAAACAGCAAGATAATATTTTCTTAAATTTATATTTCTACAAAGTTTAAATAGAATCAAAAGAACTTTTTGATTACAAGATTATATTGCTGACCTCTGATTAATTAGCACTTAACTAAACTTTCTTATTTTTTCAATTTATTAGATTTCTTAAAATATGATATGTTTATTTACTTTTAGTTTACAAGATTCAGTTCCACAATCCCTTGAGTTTCAAATTTTCTCCCCTCCTTCTCCTCTCTCCCCACTATGGTGGCATGCAATCAAGTATAGGATCTGCAAATTCTTTCACATTGGACATTAGTCTGGTTATTCAGAAGGGTTGTAACCGTTGGAATGAACAGTGGGAAAGAAGAAACAAAACCAAACATGGAAAAGAATGAGATCATATAGTTTGCCTCAGTCTCCATTTAAACTCTGTTCTTTTTAGCTCTTTCTCTGAATATAGACATCTCCTTCCATTCTAAGAGTTTTAGAGTTGTCTTATAACCTTCCGCTGCTGAGAAGAGTCCAGTTTATCAAAGTTGGTCATCACACATACATTGTGTTTGTCATTGGGTACAAATTTCTCCTGGTTCTGTTCTTCTCACTTAGCATCAGTTTGTATAATGCTCTCCAAATGAATACAAAGTCCATCTCCTACACATTTCTTATAACACAATAGTATTCCATTACATTCATATGCCACAACTTGTTTAGCCATTCCCCAATTGAAGGGCATCTCCTTAATTTCTAGTTTTTTGCCAAAAAAGAGATGCAATGAATATTTTTGTACATATGGGTCTTCCTCCCACTTCTGTGGTCTCTTTGGGATACAACCCCAAAAGTGGTATTACTGGGTCAAAGGGTATGCAATTATGTATAGCCATTTGGTCATATTTCCAGATTACTCTCCAGAATGGTTGAATCAGTTTACAACTTCACCAACAATGCATTTGTGTTCCAATTTTTCCACATCCTCTCCAGCATTTGTAATTTTCCTGTTTTGTCATCTTAGCCAATCTGACTGGTGAGATGTGGTACCTCAGAGTTAGATTTTTTAAAAGATTGCTTCTCTTTATTTATGTCACTTAGGCTGGAAGTAAATTGGCCACTCAGTGAAAGACCATGCTGCTGATAAGCCTTCCGAAATTTTTACCTGCTCCAGTTCCTGCTTGGACAAGTTTTCCAGCTCCTAAAAACCTATTATATTGATGCCAAACTTAGTTTGAATACCCAAGCAGCTATTGCTCTTCTGCTGCTTAGAACTTCCAAATTCAAGCAATCTGCAAGCAACAGTGTCTCCAGCAGCAGAAGGGACTGCAGGTTTATGTGACAATGTCTGGCTATTTTTCTTTTAATTAACCAGTTCTTTCATAGTCAGATATACCCCACTCTGTACTCATGTGATTGTATCTTTGTAAAAGCATGGTATCTTTTTATCTCTATTTCTTTTTATTTTATAAGATTCTTCTGTGATTTAGGGATACAATATATTCAGAATAGACTATTTCAACTTGTTAAGAAAAAGTAGGCATACTAATACTTATCTTGAGGTTTTCCATCTTGTTTGTATGTTTTTGTTAGTATTCGTTTTTATTTCAGCTATTCTTAGAATATAGTTTGGAAGTGTGTTAAAAAATAGAAATCCTATGGCAAGGCACCTTAAATATATTAACTATATAATATCATTTATTTACTTGGGCCATATCTGAACCAGTTTACACAGTGTAACTCACTAAGTATGCTCAATGTTGTATGTTGAATAAGACATTCTGACTAAAAAAAAAAAAAACAGATGATTTTATCACTTGTCTACAAGCTCCCTTAAAATTTTTTGGAGTCTCTATCTACCTGGAACAGTTTTCTGAAATTTCAAAAATTTGGTACTAAAATGAGACCATTTTGAACAGGTTAGAATTGCTGGTACCCCATGAATACCAAGGAGGTATTGCCTGGTAAGAATTCACAAACTCAAGCCTTGTCTTAATCAAGTGCCAAAAGTTTATTGTAACATTTAGCAAAAGCGTTCAAAGTTCCAAGCAAAAAGTGAGAATGATGCTGGAGTTTATATGGAAAAGGGACAAGGGAAAAGAATGCCAAGGATGTTAATTAGGTAATATAAGGAATTCAAGAGATAGATTAGGAATCTAGGTGTCTTTGGGAGCAAGCACCTTTATAATCTATGGGTAGGAAAATACAAGGATTCTGCAGAGACAACTTTGTTGACACCAGATATCGAGGAAGAAAAGGCAGTTTTTGTTTAACTGCCAGAGGCATGGACCTTGGGGATGTGGCAAGAGGGAGAGTCCTTGGGGTAGCCAGGGACAAAAATCCTTGGGCCAGGCAATCCTGAATCTGTCCTTAATCTAAGGAATTATAGGTCCAGGCCTGTATGTTTTCTGCCACAAAGGAAAATTTTCTCACATGAAACTGGGTTGCTTTCAAATATGTGGTCTTAGGGCTGGGGCCCAAGCACAAGTACCTCATTAATCTTATTACATAAAAAAGAACTATTATATAAATATAGTGTATGGCAAATCAACTCATACCAGTGATTTAATCACATGTGTATATTTCCTTGAATAGCTAGATGCATAGAGGACCTATAGTTAAAAGAAATAAATCTGAATTAATATCTAGCCAAAACATTTATTAGCTATGTGATTTCAGGAAAGTCACTTGACCTCTGACTCATTTTCCTCATCTGTAAAATGAAGATAGTAGTATCTACCTCCCAAGATGATTGTAAGGATTAGATATTATTTGTGAAGTGTATAAATTTTAAGGTATTGTGTAAATGCTATTACTTATTATGATTAATTTTCTTGATACATAATCAAGTTTATGTGTAATGAAAAGGGAATGAGTATACAGAAAATTAATATATTGGTGGAAATATTTGATGTATTAATAAATTTGAGCAGAATTTTTATTGTTTTTACTTTACCCATATCAGTAATTTCAGTGAAAATACTTGACAAGAAAAATTACCATTTCATATATGCTATGAAGTAAAAATCGGCATAATTTACTTAGTTTTGAAAATCAACACTATGATTATGGCTAAAATGAAATATGGATGACTTGGAAACATATATCCAAGTGACTGATGTATCTTTCAATGTAGTAACTTTGAGAAATGTTCCCAAAAAGCTATCATGATTCAAAATATTTTCAATTTCTCTTTTGTCCCTTACCATTTCTTTTGCCTTTACAAATTTTAGTGTATACTTTTGACTATGTTCAATGACAATAAACACCTGTTCATTGATAGACCTCTACTGCCTTTAAACTATATACTGTTCTCTAAATATGTGAAATTGTAAGAAGAGTACTTTTAAGAAGTCTTAAAAATTGTAGTCTGGGAGGGGAAAACCTTCAGGGTTGCTGTTCTTAAGAGAAACAGTTACCACTGAAATTCACTCTAAGCCAGGAGGGCCCAAAATACAGCAATTAAATGAAGCTTGGGCAGGGACCACTTGTGGTCCAATCTATCAGCTTCAGAGTGAACTGGGTTTAAGGTTTTGAGAAAACAAAAGAAAGAAAGAAAGAAAGGGAGAGAGACAAAGAAAGAGACAGAGAGAGAGAGACAGAGAGAGACAGAGAAAAAGACATAGACAGAGAGACTGAGAGAGACAGACAGAGATGGGAGAGAAGGAAGGAAGGAAGGAGAGAAGGTAGGTAGAAAAGGAAGGAAGGAAGGAAGGAAGGAAGGAAGGAAGGAAGGAAGGGAAAGAGCAAGGGAGGAAGGAAGGAAGGAATCTTGTCAGTAAACCCCAAGTTAAGTGGGCAGCTTCTGGCCATCAAAATTTATTTTCCTTTGGAGAGAAGAAGAAAAGGGAAAGGAAAGGGAGAGGGAGAGGACAAGCTGAGTTACTCAACTAGCTTGATCCCCATTCAGGTTGCAAGATTTACTCACAAGTTGTGTTTGTGTAACTCTAGGGATGCCCCCTTTAATTACAAAAAAAGGAAAAAAAATATCTCATATACAAGAGCAACCACATTTGACTGACTTCTTAAAGAGGTCAATTCACTGAATGGGTGTTACCTCATTCTAAATTAGTGTCTGAAAATACCTTAGCTTAAAAGGGCCAGGGTTTCCCACTGCATCCTGGGTCATCTCCAGTCATCCTGATGAATATCTGGTCAGTGAATCCAGATGGCTCTGGAGAAGAAAGTGAAGCTGGGACCTTGCACAGCCCTCCCTCACTCAAATCAAACTCAAGTGCAAGTTATGTCATCATTTTCCTGATGCCATGGTCCCCTGAAAATGAAGGACAAACACAAACAAAATAAATTGTAGGCAAAAACAATTTATTCTTTGTTTGTTTCACATATAGTTTTATTCTATATTTCCTTAAGTGTGGTATTAGGTTGGAAACAAGCAGATTTCTCATCAAAACACTAGTCTTTATGAAATGCTAATCTTTTTTGTGGGCTTTTTTCTTTTTAAATAGTTTGTTATTCATTTCATTAAATATTTCCCAATTATATGTAACAAAAAAATTAACAATCTTTTTTTTTTAATTCCGAGTTTCAAATTCTCTCCCTTGCTCAAGAAGGCAAGCAATTTTATTTCAATTATACATGTGAGGTCATGCAAAAAAAACAAACAAACAGAAAAAAAACTTTTCCAAATTATTCAACTTGCAAAAGAAAACACAGACCAAAAACTAAAAAGCCAAAAAAACAAGAAAGATATACAAGCAAAAAGTATGCTTAAATTTTTATTCAAGCACCTTCAGTTCTTTCTCTCATGGTGAATAACATTTTTCATCATAATTGTCTTGGTTCATTGCATTGCTTAGAATAGTTAAATCATTCATACCTATACAATATTGCTGTTACTATATAGAATGCTCTATTGGTTCTGCTCACTTCACTTTGCATCAGTCCATATAAGTCCTTCTGGTCTTTCTAAAACCATCATGCTTTTCTTCCTGCTGTGCTTATAGAATAATAGTGTTCCATCATAATCATAGAGCACAACTTATTTAGTCATTAACTCAATTGATGAGCAACTCTGTTTCCAATTCTTTGCCACTACACAAAGTTCTGCTAAAATATTATAAATATGGGTAATGTATTAAACATATGAGGAGATCTGTTAATGATGAATCATTTTCAACAAAGAGGTGTAAGTCTGTCTCCTGTTAGCTAGTATTTTGTATACATGACAGGACAAATTACCACACTTGATAGATAAATCCAAATTCTTTCACCCTAAATTTATGGAGTTATATTCCTCTTTATTACAACAAATCTTCCCACTTTCTGGCAAGTTTTACTGCACCACTGGCCACAAGTTGTAAAACCATGGAAAATGATTTATGCTCTGCTATTTTTACCCTTTCTGATAAAGTTGCAACACTGTCACCTCTCATTGAAACAGCCTCTTGAATAATAATTTGTTCATAATCTGTTCAGCTACAAAATGTACTGTACATTCAATGATTCAGACTCCAACTTCAAGAACCAAGAAGAGAGCAATGATGGGTGGATATTGAGTATTTTACAATTCTATTATTGGATAAAAGGACCAGACAAAATAATCATGAATCCTGCAAGACAGACTAGGTCAATGGAGAATCCTTCAAGGACTCTGTCAATTTCACTATGAAATTCTGAATTACATTTATATGATTTATGATTACTTACCTTAATAGGAACACCATCACTTTCTGCTTTCTCCAGCCCTCTCACATCATCTTTGTTAGAGTAAAAATTTGTGCACTACTAGTTGGTTCCTGAGTACTATTTATTAGGACTTGGAAATTTCTGTTTCTTCCACATATTAAGACAGAATTTGTACCCTCATTTGTTGGATACCAAGACAACCTTTTAAAGATTAATTCACTAATGAGATGGACACATTTATTTGCATTTTTTGAATCAGATGATTGACTTTAATGCAGAAATAATCTGTAGGACAAGTACCTACATTCATTATTATCTTGGCTTCCTCCTCTGGTTGCTGTATATTATTCAGAACTTGCTCAGTCAGATCTTTCTGTACCACCATAACAGCCCCATTCCCCAAATTAATGACTTAGTAATTTTCTCTTCTAAGAGGGATCCCTCGTGTTGAATCCCTGAGACTATTCTAGGGATCTTAGAACATAGAGCATCCTTAAATTCATTCGAAATTTCTCTAAAACTCTGGGGATGTTCTCAAGTAGTTCTCCAGTAATATGGACAAAGGTCTTAACATGCTCTGAACAAAAAAATAGGTAATAGTATTTGGCTATAGATTTTTGTGTAAGTAGGATTTTGTTATTATTATTTTTTTTTTAGATTGTTGTTTCAAGGATTCATGGCCATGGTAATTTCTAGTTTCCAGGTGTTAGATAACAACTTGTATAATAGCTCCAAGGATCCTAGATATCAATTCATTGGATCATAGGGATAGACAGTTCTATTGACACTGCACAGTGAGATGGGGTGATATAATGTGATACTTATTGGCTTGTGCTGAATGACAATATTACTAAAATTAACTTGTGAACTTAATGTTGGCAAGATGCCTTCTTTTTTTTTTCCCTATAAAGCAAGTGGACACTGGTCAGTGAGTGGGAAAACCACAGGGAAATATAACAGTATAATGCCATGTGTGCCTTGATCTGTCCCCATTAAGGTTTGGGGGGGATCTGTGTCTACTTCAAGTGACTCCATGGAGACATAGAGGATTCCTTAGGAGTTGTAGCTCCTACCACATTCTTGCCTGCCCCTGTGAGAAGGGTGATTAGAGAATGCTGTAGGACAAACTCTTTTAGAAGACTAGACTAGGATAAAGTAAGATTATTAACCCCACCAAAGTTATCTACCTGTCCTTCCTGTCTGCCAAGATCAATAGTGAACCTGTTAGAGTCTAAAGTCCAAAAATTTCAGTGCCTCCTATGTGTTATTTGTGAAACAATTCTCTTTGGATTTTAAAATGATTCCCCTAGAGTTTTATTACCACATCCATCATGTATTAAAGAGGAAAACTGGGGGTAGCAAGTTCATATTCTGCAGGAGGACACAAGCAAGGCATTTTAGCTGTTTCCCCTCCCAAAAGAGTGCATTTGTACATGCTTTTGTTATGCTATAAATGACAGTTTCGACTATGCTGAAATCAAGTTTTCCACAGGGAAAATAATCAAGGAAGAGCAGAGGCTTTGCAACACAAGCCAAATGCAAATTCCTGACACATTGTAACCAAGTCTTGACCAGTGGTATCATGCATATTGCATTGTTCAGTAGTCTTTAATTTGATTCCAACTCCATCTGTTCCAGATGCCAGAAGATCTTTAAAACCAGCTGCTTTCAAGTCAAAGAGATCAGCAAATACTCTAAGGGATATGTTATTTCCCAATGTGGAGGTGACTTTAGTTAAAGTCTTAACTTTCTTAACCAGTTCATTGCCAGCTGCAATATCCACCGCACTTTCCTAGAAAGTCAGGCCTCAGGACTGTTTTTGAAAAGAGAAAGCTTCATAGACAATATCTTCTCTATAAATTGCACTTTTAAGAGGTCAGAGCCAAGATGATGGAACAAAGGCAGCAGTGCACCTGAGTTCTCCCCAAAATCCCTCCAAATAACTTTAAATTTTGCCATAAAACAATGGCTGCAGCAGCAGAACCCTCAAAAGGACAGAGTGAAGTAATTTTCCAGCAAAAGACAACTAAGAAGTCCAGCAGAAAAAGGTATGTCAAAAATGGGTGAGAGTGGAACCCAGTCCAGTGCAGACCACTCCAGCACAGACCCAGACCCAACAAAACAGGAGCATACCTTGGGAACCACTGAATAAGCAGTGGGAGAAGCTGCTTCTGAAGCTCTTAGCCCACAGATAGTAAGGGGGGTCAAACCACTGGTCAGAAGAATATTACAAGGATCCTTTTGCCTAGCACTGAGGCAAGACTCTGTTGTGTGTACATACTCACATCAGGGTCACAGTCCTGCATGGCAATCCCAGGGCAAGGAAGAGATCTATCACACCAGAGTTTGCAGCAAGAGTGGAACAGGCACCCTTATCACAGTTCCAGGGCAGAAAAAATAATTGTGGTAGCACACAGGCTGCAGTACAGGACAGGATAGTAAAGGCCTCCTCAGATCATAACACCTTGGAAGAACTGAAAACTGACCAGTCCCTTGAAGTATCTTTAAAAACAAGGGCACAAAGGCCTTTAAGCTAGAGGAAGTAGCCTCTCTCCCATTGAAACAGTGCCTTACTTTTAAAAAAAAGAGTTAAAAGTCAAGAAATAGACTGGAAAAATTAGCAAATAATAGATAAAAATTCTGACAGAGAATGTTACTATGGTGACAAGGAAGATCAAACAGACACTGAGTAGATAACAAAATAAAAGCTCCTACATCCAAAGTCTCCAAGAAAAAACAACAACAACAACAACAACAACAACAAATTGACCTCAGACTATGGAAGAGCTCAGAAAGGATTGTGGAAATTAAGTAAGACAGGTAGAAGAAAAATTGGGAGGAGAAATAAGAGTAATGTAAGAAAATCATGAAAAACAAGTCAACAGCTTGGTAAAGGAGCCACAAAAAATATTAAAGAAGATAATGCCTTAAAAAACAGACTAGGTAAAATGGTAAAAGAGTGACAAAAACAATGAAAAGAAGTAAGCCTTGAAAAGCACAATTGACCAAATAGAAAAAGAAGCCCAAAAATTCCCTGAAGAAAAAAAAATCTCTTTAAAAAGTAAAACTGACCAAATGGAAAAAGAGGTACAAAAGCTCAGTGAAAAAATAATTCCTTAAAATTTTGAATTGAGGGTGGCTGAGCCAAGATGGTGAAGTGAAAGCAGTGACTCACCTGATCTTACCCATAAATTCCTTCAGTTTTTGCTAAAAAGTGAATCTGAAGAAATTTTAGAGTGGCAGAATCCACTAGGAGACAGTGTGGCAGATTTCCAGCCCTGGTCAACAACACACAGAATCTTCAAGTAAGATTTGTTGAGCCAGACCATGGGAGAAAAAGGGGATGAGAGCACAGAGTGCTGCACACAGAATCTGTGGGCTGCAACAGCACAGACCCAACCATAGTGGAACCAGAAGAAGCCCAGGAAAACTGATTCACCCACCACAGGGGCGATTCCCAAACCTCTCCCCACAGGACACAGGTTTGGCAGAGCTAGGTAAGAGATAAGCACAGGCCTGGGGCAGCAGTGGCAGTTACTCCTGCGGCTCTCAGCCCACAGCCTGGAAGTTTAAAAATCACCTACCTGAATTTACAGGAGCTGAGATTGCTCATTATGTGAAGTATTTTGCTAAGTACATAGTAGTAAATAATAGTGTGTTAACACCATCTCTTAGCCCAATATGTACAGTGGGGTAAAATAATAATCCAGGAAAATTCAGGGATAAAACTAAGTAAGGACTATAGAGAGAGGGCCCAGAAATCATATTCAGTTAGAATTCTATATTAACATCAAATTCATTTCAAAAGTGAATCCTAATGCTCAATCGTTTTTTGGCATTCACATGAAATTTCAGTAATTGCTAAAATTGAGGCATATTTGATGTCTGGGGTAATTTTAGATTCAACATAAACTGAGCATTTAAAAAAATAAGTATTACATGAATGCTTTTATGATTTCTGTACATATATGTGTAAAATGTTTATGTGTATAGGTGTTTTTACATGTATGTGTGCATGTATGTATACACATACATACATGCATATGAGTAGGTATAAACATTCATATAACAAACAAGAGTGATTGTTGAAATTTAAAGCATGTAAGATCCTTTACGATTGATTTTTTTTCATTTTTAATATATCTTTGTATATCTAGTACCTTACAAATTGCCTGAGATATAGTAAGTTCTTAAAGAATTGATTAAAAGTGAAAGATATAGATAATGTGCTGTTTAAAAAATTGAATAGAAAGTAATAGTATTAAGCTATGGTAATATAGAAGTCATTCATGGAGGAGATAATACTTCAGTGGAGCCTAGAAGGAAATAAGGAGTTCAACAGGTAGAAATTCTGGTGATTAGCTATGGGGACAGCATGAATAAGGACCAAATGCAACAAGAAAACAAGGTGAGAAAGGGGGTTGGAGAGTTGGCTTGAAAATAAAATCTATAAAACATTGGGGTTATAATAAAGGTCATTGACATGAGATGCTGGCAAAAATCTGGGTCAAGATATCCAGAGGCCTTAAGAAATGCAGAAGTGGAGCATTAACTTGTTGTTGTTGTTGTTTGCTTGTTTGATTGATTTTTTGAGAAGTAAATCAATCAATGAATAAACATTTATTACATGCCAACTCAACTTCCAGGTATATTTAGTTCAATAACTGTTTTAGCCACAGAGTTACAAAATCAAAGAATGATAAAATTCCTATGCTAAAAGGAGGATGAACTCTATCAGGGTATAGGTAGAGACTTTAATTGAAGCTATAGGATTGAATGAAATCACCAAAGGAGATAAAAGTCATTGAATCTTAATATAATCTTCTACTAGAGGTAAGACCTGGAAAACTAGGGCTAGAGAAGAATTAAATGTATCCCTGACCAAGGCAAGTAAGAGAAAATTAACTAAGAAAATTTATGAATACACTTTTATCTTCTTGGACCCTCAATGACATTTTAAAAATAATGTTAGAAAAAAAATATCAAGAACAATCATTAAGAATATTAGGTAGACAAAGAGAGTTAAATAGAAAGAAAACTGAAAGAACAAGAGAGTTGACTAGAATACTATGCAATTGTGTTTCCACCAAAGAAAATTTAATGCATCAGTTTTTACCATCAAGTCTTGAAATAAGTCAAACTTACAAATGGAGGAATAAAGTTTTCTTTAATTGAGATAATAGAGTAGTAAACCTGCCAATATGGGGAATGTCTCTTCAACAGACACACAGGTATTTTATACTTTTAGGAGAAAAGGGAGAGGAAGTCACATTAGGTAGCAAGGCATAGTTGTGCAATGCCAGCTGCACTCAAAATCTTAGCAATGAAAACCTACTTCATTCTAGCTGTTTTTTCCTTTATACCATGAATCTCTACAGAAGAGGGGAAGGACATTATGAACTGAGATCCAGCTCAAGTTAGGTTTCTTTAAGAGGTAAGATCCTAGGGTGCAGACTTAGGGTGTGGTTCAACTAAACCTAACTGAGAGCAAATATTTTAAAATTAGGAATGCAAGGACATTATTGAAATTCCAACATCACTAGGATCATTTAAGGGAATAGCAAGTAATTTGGTATTAACTGTTTTTCTGTCATTATAGTAACATTTTTATCACTATG
>JAQQSU010010919.1:0-12304 GCA_028627135.1 Pseudochirops cupreus | reverse complement strand
GACTTTAGTGGGAAGTATCTTTGTGTGTGTTTTGGAGTTCCAGGATTGGTTTAGAGTCCTATTTTATGGGTATTTTGGGGTGGCTATGTGAGAGCTGCGATATGTTGCTGCTTCTACGCCGCCATCTTGGCTCCGCCCCCCCCAGAAGTTTTTCTAAGGTAGAATTGACTTGACTTGCTAACTGATTGGATATAAGAAACAAGGGAAAAGTCAGAGATAATGCCAAGATTTTATATATATGAGATTGGATGAATAGTAGTGTCCCTGCAAAAATGGTGAAATCAGAGAGAGAAATAGGCTTTGGGGAAAAGAGAGTAAGCTTGGTCTTATGGGCATGTTATATTTGAGGTGCTAGTGGTACATCTGGGTGGTTGTGACCTAAGGGCTGGCAATTGGGATGCAGATCTAGGGACTGGGAGGAAGGTCAGGACTAAAGATCTAGAATTGGGAGTAATCTCTATAGAAGTGATCATCAAATCCATGTGAGTGAATGAGATTGCCAAGGAAAAGAGTGGAAAGAGATCAGGAAATGAAAGAACTTTGCAGAACAGCTACCTTATGGAGTTGTGAAAAGACTGAGAAACAAAAAAAGGAGGTTGGAAAGCAATGTCTAGAAAGGTGGAAGAGAGTGTGGTGTCTCAGAAAGCAAGGGAAATGACAATAGCCAGAAGGAGGGAATGGTCAATAGTGCTATATGCTGAAGGGAAATCTGAGGAGAAGACTGAAAAAAGAAATGAAGTTTGATTATTAGGAAGTCTTTAGTGACCTTTGAAGGATGAATACTGTGTTGCAAGGAGCTGAGAAGATGATGGTGATGAGGAAGTGGTAGGTTACAGTATATAGAATTATGAAAATCATCTTTTCGTAGGAAAAGTGAAAATGAGGATAGTAATTAGATGAAGCAAAATGATAAAGCAAAGGCATTTTTATGTCTGGGAGGACCCTGCCCATGTTGGGAGGCAAATGGGAAGACACTGGTATCTAGAGCTGGGAATGGAAGATGGAAGAGAAAGGGGCATGGCAGAAGCAGGAAGGAATGGCATGAGGGATGCTTCACAAGGAGTTGGGTATCTATCTCTGCGGCTGGAGGGCAGGGAGAGAGGGGCTAAAGATGCCAGGAAGTTATAGCAATGTAGGAGGGAAGTTAAGGAAGCTCTTTCTGCTGGTAGTAATCTTTTTAGAGAAGCAGCCCTGCACTTTAAAGTCTTTATTTATTTCTTTACTTATTCATTTTATTCCAATAATAAACAACATTTGAATAGTGATTTTTTTCCTTTTAAAAATAATTAATTTTTTGCTTTCAACATTCACTTCCATAAGTTTTACATTTTCTCTCCCTCCCTCCTCAAGATGGCTTGCAATCTGATATGGACTCTACACATACATTCCTATTTAACACATTTTCACATTAGTCATGTTGCACAGAAGAATTACAACAATGAAACTATAACCATGAGAAGGAAAAAAACAGACCAAAGCAAAAAGAAACTCATCTCATTCACTCTGCATTCCGACTCCATAGTTCTTTCTCTGGATGTGGATGGCTTTTAGAATTGTTTTAAGTCCTTGCATTTTGGAGAAGGGCTAAATCTGATTTTTTTTTTTACATATCACTCTATCACACTTGGTCTTCCCAACAACCCTGAGGTAGGTTATCATCAGGGTTACATAGGGTGTTCAGGAAGACTAGCACCTCTGGCATGAGGGTGTGCCAAGCCCTTTCATGATTGCTCATATACTTTTGGTTTCACCTTCACCCAACTCTCACCTATGGCTACAGGCTACAGCATGTGCAGTGGCCAAACTCCAGTAAAACTCTTAGCAGACAGGCTAAACCAGGTCAAGAGTAACTGATAGGCTTCAAATCTGTTGGTACAGTAGGGGGATGTCTACCCCAAGCATGTGAAGCCTTCTCCCAGTGGAATGGGTGGATGAGAACAATTTCCTTCAATAGCCATGGAGGCGGCTGAAGCAGGCTCTGTGTAGCACTTAGAGCTTGGTCAGACATCGAAGACACCAAGGTCACCCACTACATCCCGGGCCATCACCAATCATCCTGAGTTTTGTTTCTGGAAGAGAGAGTGAGGCTGGTGATTCTGTGCAACTCTGCCTTACTTAAATCCAGTTCATATGTAAGTCAGGATATCATGATGTCATTGGTCCTATTTGAAAACGAACAACAAATACTAGGTTATCATCATCATTGTTATTTTTTGGACCAGACCTGTGATGCCAGTGATAAAGGGAACTTCTGTGAGTACATTTCTTCTAGAAGAAGCTAGGTGATGCAGTAAAGAAAGTGCTTCGACTGGAGTCAGGAAGACCTAAGTTCTAATGCAGCTTCAGACATTTGCTAGCAGTGTGATCCTGAGCAAGTCATTTCACCTATGTCTGCCTCAGTCTCCTCACCTGTAAAATAGGGACATAATAGCACCTATATTCCAAGATTGGTGTAGGGACCAAATCAGATAAAAATTGTAAAGTACTTAGCATAATGCCTGGCATGTAATAGGTGCTTAACAAATGCTTCTTCCCTTGCCCATCTCCCTCCATCTACTAATGACAAGGGCACCTGTTGCACAATGTTTACTCTTGGAGAGTTGTTTAGAGATAACAGTAGGTTGAACAACTTATTCAGGTTCACATAGCCAGTTCATGTCAGAAGCAGTACTTGAATTCAGATCTTCTTAACTCTGAAGCCAGCTCTCTCTTCACCATGCATGCTCCTCCATAGAAACCTTATAAGGGTGAAGCGTCTAAGGTAGATAGTACCTATATTATCCTCATTTTACAGAAGAGGAAATATTTTATAGATGAGGCACAGAAAGAGATGCCTTGCCCTAGGTTACAATCTGATAGGTGTCAAAGCCAAGCAATTGTAAAGTAAAGCAATTGATAGAAAATAAAAAATCTCGACAATCTAATGTGCTCCTGATTCTACAAAACCAATGTGACTGATGTTTTTGGATTGACCAGATATTTAGATTTCATTTATATAAAGCAACTATTTGCTGTTCTGACTCCTTCTCCAAGGATCTCCTAACCCACTTAGAATTACCTAAGTGGCTACTTAGCCTCTGGTGTTAAAGGCCCTCACTCTTTAAAAGAAGCTCCTAGATCAACATCTCACACCATAAAACAAGATAAGCTCCAAATGGATACATAAAGGTTGATGCCATAAGCAAATTACAAGAGCATGGAAGAAACTACCTGTCAGACTTAAGGATAGAGGAAGACTTTGTGACCAACAAGAGATAGAGCGATTCACAGGAGGTAAAATTGGCAATTCTGATGAATAAAATTAAAAAGGTTTTGCACAAACAAAACCAATGCAGCTAAAATTAGGAAAGAAGCAGGAAATTTGGGGAATGGGGCAGGTGGAATCTTTGTAGCAAGTTTCTCTGATAAAGATCTAATTTCTAAGGTATATATGAAACTGAGTTAAGTTTGTAAGAATAAGAGCCATTCCGCAACTGATAAATGGTAAAAGGATAGGAATAGGTCATTTTCAGAAGAAAAAATCCAAGCTGTTGATAACCATATGAAAAAAACTGCTTTAAATGACTGATATGGGAAGGGAAAGGAATAAGCATTTATGTAGCACCTACTATGAGGCACAGTGACAAAGGTTTTATAAATACTATCTAATTTGATAATTTAAAAAATGCCAACTAAAACAACTCTGAGGTACCCCCTCATACCCATCAGGTTGGTAAAGTTGACAAAAAAAGAGAAAATGACAAATACTGGAAGGACTGTGAAAAAACAAGTACACTAATGCACTATTGGTGGAGCTGTGGAATGGTCCAATTGTTCTGGAGAACTGTGACAGAGCAATACAAAGAGTAGGCCTATGCTCAAAGAGATCAAAAAGAGAAAAATAACTTATATGTCCAAAAATATTTATAGTAGCTCTTTTTGTGGTAGCTAAGATTTGGAAACTGAGGGAGTGCTCATCAGTTGGGGAATGACTGAACAAGTTATGGTATATGATTGTGATGGAAGACTATTGTGCTATATAAGAAATGAAGAAAAGCCTGAGAAGACTTTTATGAGTTGATGCAAGGTGAAGTGACCAGAACAAGGAGAATAATTTATACAGTAACAGCAATTCTATAAAAATAATCAACTATGATCAATATACAATGACCCATTACAGTTCTGAAGGACTCAAGATGAAACATACTATCTGTCTCCAGATAGAGAAGTGATGAACTCAGACATCAAATTGGAGCATTCTCCCCTTCCCTCCCCTTCCCTTCCTTCCCCTCCACTTCTTTTTTCCTTCCCCTCCTCTCTCCTCCACTCCCCTCTTCTTTTATCCTCAAACATTAAGTTCATGACAATCCCAGAACTAGAATCTAGGTCTCCAGAATTACATCCCAGGTTCTTTCTACTCTGATACATGCATAAAACAGACCAATTCTCCTCATGCTACTACTTTTGCTAAGGGTAAATTCTTGGATGGATCTGTGATCTCATTAATGTAGGTCCATGCCCCCCCCCCCCCCAACAATGCAAGTTGCAACTTGTTGTTGTCTATTGATTTTTTCCAATTCTTGCTTGTATTCTCCACCAAATCTGCACTGGGGATCCACCCAACATGTTTGGGTCTTTCCTTTAGTTATGAACCATAAAGTTGAGTTATTAAATACATTTTCTATTATCAAGACCCACAGTCAGGAAGCTTCATAAATTCAGGTTTTAGAAAGGTTTCTAAGATAGTTCTATAATTGTTGTTTGTTTGTGTGTGTTTGTGTGTGAATCGGAAGAATATTTCTAACTGTGTATGTAAGAATCAGAAAAATATTTCTAACTTTAGAAATGAATCAGGACAGGAAAAGAACAAATAGCTATTACTAAGACTTTCCTATTTGGAGTTAACACTAAAAAAAAGTGACAAAATATGTCCATATTCTTTAACCCAGAGATCCCACTCTTAGGAGTTCAAAGACAGAAAGGCCCCTCACACTCATAACAACACTTTTTGCGGCAGAAGAGTACTGAAAATGAAGTTAGGTGCACACTGAGTGATTACATGGGCCTAACCAATGGCTAAACATGAATGTAGTGGTATATTATTACTCTCTAAGAAATAATGAACACAAAGTATTCAAAGAAGCATGGGAAGACTTATGTGAACTGATTTAGAGTGAAGTAAACAGAAACATGGTTGCAACAATGTAGTTAGAAAGAATGAAAAAATGAAACAGTGCTATGTAATTATAAGGACCAATAAACCCCAAAGAAGAAGAGAGAAAATGCACCTTCATCATCAAGGGATTAAGGATGAATAGCCTCTCATATATTGTCAGACTTGTTTAGTGTGTTGGTTAGTTTTGCTGAATGGCCTTTTTTCTCTTTCTTTTTAAATCTCTGAGCAAGGGAGGGGGAAAAGCTGTATTTGGAAATTATTGTGGGGAGGAAGGGGATCAGTCTGAGATCAGTATCAAGTCTCAAACTCTACTTCAAAGCAGTAATAATTTGAATGATTTGATATTTAAAAAAGAGTTATCAGTCAATGCAACAAATTAGGTACACAGCAGACTCGCGCAATTCGGCAGTAGGTAAAAGCCAAAGTTAAAATGGGATAAACTTCTTCGGGCCACAGATAGGTTTTTTTTTTGAAGGGGCAATTGGGGTTAAGTGACTTGCCCAAGGTCACACAGCTAGTAAAGTGTTACGTGTCTGAGATCGGATTTGAACTCAGGTCCTCCTGACTGACTCTAGGACTGGTGCTCTATTCACTGCGCCACCTAGCGCCCCAACATAGGTAAGTTTTTAGAGGCTTACTTTCCAAGTAAAGGTATGATTAATGATTAAACTATTTTGCAAATAAATCATACTAAAAAAGGGAAATTTCAATTAATATCAATTCATTACACTTATTAAGATTTTTATTTATCATGAAATCATATTAATGTTAAAAAAAATTACTTTGCTAAGTGGTATAAGTTTTAATACATTTTTCAGATGTTCTGACTGTTTACATTTAGTAATGACCGAAAACACAGAGAAAAGATACGGCTCTCACTCCTCTCAGGGTAAAGGCAGACTGACCATGGTTAGTTGTTGTGGGTCACATGCCAAACAGGAGAGAGTGGGCAGTGGCAACCCATCTGCCAAGTTATATGACGGGCACAATTGTGACCAGTGGAAGGAGGGATAAGCTGGACATGGACAAGTCAAGATGTAACAAATTCTAATTTACTGATAATTAGAGAAAAACCAATTGAAGTAACATCCAGATTTACATTGAGGTTGTAGCATATTTATCACCCTGGCAAAGAAGACAAAAGAGGAGAATAATGAATGTTGGTGGGGCTGTGGGAAGACAGGCACACTAGTAGCACTGCGAATCAGTATAGTCATTTTGGAAAGCATTCTAGAACCATAGACTGCTTCAGGAGGTGGTAGGTTCCCCCTCACTGGAATTCCACAGCAAAACTAGATGGCCATTTGTCAGGTGAGCTATAGTAAGGATTCTTACTCAGGTATGGGCTAGACTAGCTGGCTGCTCTGTGATTCTGTGAAGACTGTAAGCTCTGGAAAGTCTTTTGGTATTGGCTTAGTGATGTCTGCCATCTAAGGGCTAAGGTCAGAGGGCTTACCTAGAAAGCTTGAACAGGGATGTAGGGATATATAATGGAAAGGCTATTAAATAGAAAGGCAAAAAACTTGGGTTTGAATCTTGGCTCTGCTTCTGTATGACTTTAGGGAGCTTGCATAACTTCCCTGAGCCTCGTGTCCTCATCACTAAAGTGAGAGGGTTACACTAGTTGACCCATGAGGCCCCCTCCAGTTTTAAATTTAACACCCAATGATGACTGCATTGACTGGAAGATGAGAAACATGTTGGCCCTACCAGCTCTCCAAGGCCATCTGTTGAATCATAGAAGAGTTGTAACCTCCATCAGTGGAGAGAGTACCCACGCCCATTAAATCCTAGATTCCTGAAGTATTTATGTATAGGCAGACAAAGAAGAAAGGACCCCCATGTTCATTTGGGTGAATGGGATGGAGCATTTTCAAAACATCATTCCTAGATTCATTTTGGGAGCATTTGGGTAACCTCTGGGATAGATAAAGAGCTAAAGCATTTATTTCTTCCTATGTGCCAGTCCTGGTGCTAAGTGCTGGGTTACAAATACAAAGAGAAGCAAGGTTGTTCCAACTCTCAAGGGGCTTGCATTCTATTGAGGGGAGCTAGGAGAGGGGCTACTCAATGGCCAACAGAGCATGGAGATGGTGGAGAAATGACTGTGGTCTGGTTTCAGGCACGGCGAGGTGAAAGAAATGTTACCTGTGAGAATTCACTATCCTGGGAGAGGAATCTCAGGTTCTGAGAGATGGTGGGAGCTCAAGATGAGGATGATGGAGTATAAGCAATATACTGCAGAGATAGCCAGGAGAGTAGAATGACAATCAATCAGTCTCTGTGCAGGTGCCAGGTGCCTGAAAGATAAGACAAAAGCCAAGCAGCCTCCTCCCTTCTAGGAGCTAAAGTCCTAATGGGGAGAAAGCCTGCATAATATAGGTATATTCAAAACCAATATGAGATCAATTGGTAAACTGTAAACTGAACCTTGAGGTTCCTGAGGATTCCAAGGGGTGGAGGTGTGGAAGGGGAGAGCATTCCATGGACTTGTGGCAGCTGTTTCAAGATTATGGAGATAGGAGACTGAGGCAAATAAATGTATGAGGAATGGCCAGAAGGTCAATTTGACAGATCCATAGAATGCATGGAAGAGAGTCATGAATAATAAGGAAGGAAAGGAAGGGTAGGTCCAGGGCAGAAAGAGCTTTACAGTATTATGGGTACCCTCTCCATCAGTGTTGGATTCCAGTTGCTGTGGCCAAAAAATTTGTTATTTTGTAGTCAACCTGGTCATGGTCAACCTTGGATTTAGCTGGGCCGAGACTTGAACAACAGAAACACAGTTCAGTCCATTGGTAGGCTTTCTGTTGAAGCCTTTCCAGCTTTGTGAAACTTGACAGAGCCCCCAGGGGCCCCTCCATGCCATAATGAGACATCAGAGGAGGCTGGCAGTCGAGACAGGCAAATGGGCTATGTGTTCTGGGAACTAACTGACTGGAACTCACACAACTCAGAAAAAAGGTTACCCCACCCTGTGGCTTTGGCTGTTGTTATTGTTGGGAGATTTTTGTGTGCCATTGTAAAGTTGTGGTTTGAAACTAACAGATGCCGTTGTTATTTTAGGAACGGACATGGCTTGCAGCAGCAGCCTAGTGGGGTTTGAGGTTTGGCTTTTCGTGTTTGCTTTGTCGCACTTCAGTTTAAGACAGCTTGGGCTGCTGTGGAAGGCCTTTTGCCCTCATTCAAACACCAAAGAGGGATTAGCAGAGGAGCTTGCCAATTTGCTCAGCTCCTGGCTGCCTTGGCCCTTTCTGACCTCCTTCTGAGATACCTCCAAAGAAGTGAATAGGGGCTTTGGCTGCCATGCAGTGGTGGCAGATTGTGCCATCAGGAGGCTGGAGCATCATTTTTGCACCCAGCGCGTGAGCCATTACAAAGTATCTCCTGCAATCCCATGCATAAATGAATTTGCAAATCCATCCAAGCTGGCAGAAGGAGAGTGTTGAGACAAGATGTCAATGATGTGAATTGGAGATCACCAAGGCAATTCAAACTGTGGTGACTCAACTTTCCCTTAGAACAGAAAATCAGCCAACAAGTCTTTAAGTTGGGTTACTGAGGCAGCTAGATGATTCAGCAGATAGCATGTTGGGCCAAGTCAGGAAGCCCTGAGTTCAAATCCAGTCTTAGATACTAGCTGTGTGACCCTAGACAAGTCACTTCACTCTGTTTGCCTCAGTTTCCTCATCTGTAAAATGAACTGGAAAAGGAAATGGCAAACCACTCCAGTGTCTTTGCCAAGAAAATCCCATAGGCAATACAGTCTACACAGGGTCATGAGAAGTTGGACATAACTGAACAACAATGTAACAGACACCATGCCAGGAGCTAAGGATGCCAAGACAAGACCTTTCTTCTGAGGAACTTTCATTCTAATGGCGGAGACAATATATACACATAGAAGTATGTTCCAACTGTATACACAACAGACAGAAGGCAGTTATGGAGGGCAGGAGAGAGGGAGAGAGCAAGGGTACTAGCCACTGAGGGGAGGGAGCTGGAAAGGCTTTATGTGAAAGGTAATGCTTGAGCTCCATCTTGAAAGAGGAAAAGCATTCTATGAGGCAGAGGAAGAGAGGGAGTGCATTCCAGGCATGCAAAGGCAGAATCATGGGAGATGGTGGGTTGTGAGTAAAGCATAAAGAGCAGGATTTCTGAGGGCAGGAGCAGGATTGTTGTCCAATGAAGCTGGGAAGGTGACTTGAGGCCAGGTTGTGAAGGGTGTGAAAAGTTAAACAGGGATTTCTAATTGATCTTAGAACCCATGGGAAGGCACTGGAGTGCACTGAGAAAGTAAGTGACATTGTCGGATCTATACTTTAGCAGCTGAGAGGAAGATGAAGAGGAGTGCAGAGACACTTTAGAGTCAGGGATACCAAAAAGAAAGCCATTGGAAAGGTCTAGGCAAGAGATGGTGAGGATCTGTGCTAGAGTGGAAGCCACACGACTAGGGAGAAGTGGACTGATAGAGAACTGACAAGATTTGGCTGCCCATTGGACAGGTGGGGTGAGGGAGAGGGAGGAGTTGAAGATGAACCTGGATAACTGGAAGGATACCATGACAAGTGGCAGAGAAGTGATCCATACTCTGTTGCATCTCAGCCTCAGAGGCTGAATCAACACAGTTCTCAAGTGCACAATCATTTGCAAACAAAAAGTCACCTATCAACTCTCTTTCCACCTTTGTCTTGGCTTGTAGCCTTTTCCTGTTAAATAGTTTACCCTTAAGCAGTAGCTGACCTCGATGCCCTTCAAACTATTGTACTGGGTGCAACTCCAATAGGCTGGTCACATTGTTCAAATGCCAAATGTAAATTTGCCTAAAAGACTATTTTATGATGAACTCACAAAAGGTAAGCAAGAGCACACATGGAGGTCAGAAGAAACAGTACAAGGACACTTTCAAGGTCTCTGTGAAGAACTTTGGAATCGATTACATAATATGGGAGACAGGATCTCCCAACATGGTGTGTCAGCATCAAATATGGTACCTTGCTCTATGAGTGAAGCAGAATTTCAATAGCTCGAAAGAAATGCAAAATGCACAACTTTAGAGACATCTCCCTCCCAAATCGTCATAGGGACTGTTTGTGTGCAGCCTGTGGTAGAAACTTCTGAGCTCATGTTGGACTGATCAGTCACAGTCAGACACACTGTACACTGACCCTGACGTAGTCATTTTGGTCCTCGTAGAGAATGAAGGATGAACAGCAACTCTGAGATGGTCATACAACTTCAAGATAACCATGCCTAGCAGTTTACCTATCTATTGTTTAGCACTGCCTCTCTGGGGCTACCTCCCTCCAACTTGGACTTAAAGGTTGGTTTCCAAAGGGATGACTTTGAGCTCATGGCTCTCTGGGCTCCATATTCCTAAAATTATAGCTCACAACTCCTGACCAGTGCACTTACCTTTAATAGACAGTAGATGCAATTAAATCAAAGACATCTATTAAGACAGCATTCCTTGATGTTCAGGAGGCAGCCTAGCTCTGTAGCGTGAGATATGGTATCCTCCAGGGGTGGAGAATAGGGATGCAAGTGACCCTTTCTGCCTCAGTAACTCTGATGGCATCAGTGTGGCATGTCATCGATTCATTAGTGGGAGAGAAGAAAGAGGGGAGGAAGGTTGGGAGTTGGTTTTTGGAAATATATAGCTATCATTTTCCAATAACCACCTTCTTATTTTAAAATATGTGAACCATAACAATACTACCACCACCACCACCACCAAGTAGCGCACAAAAATGGTCCTCAATGAAACAACAAATCGCCATTTCATGCCACTGGGTTTTTTAAAGTACATGATAAATTCTCTACATGACTTTTTGCTTGTCTATGCTTCCTTTTGAACTTCTATTCTCTTTTGAAATATTGTAAAAAGATATTTAAATGGCCCTCTTTTGGCAGCATTACGGATAATCCTGACCCATCCTCACCTCCCAGTTAACTGAAAGAAAGAAAAACCAATCTTTAAAACAGATAAACATCATCAAACAAAAGGAATCCACAGAATGGGCTCTTCAAAATAGGTATGTCTCCTTGCATCGTGAGTCTATCAGTTCTTTGTCAGGGAGGTAGATAAGAAGCTTCATGAGAGGTTCTTTGGAGAAATCATTGGTAATTGCATTCATCAGAGTTTCTAAGTCTTTCAAAGGTATTTTTCTTTATGATGCTTTTATCCCCATGTAAAATATCCCCCTGGATTTGCTTACTTCCCTCTGTCTTAGTTCTGTGCAATTATCTCTTGTCATTTCTCTTTTTTTTTTTTTGCTTTTTGGAGGGAGGAAGGCAGGGCAATTGGGGTTAAATGACTTGCCCAAGGTCACATGGCTAATAAGTGTTAAGTGTCTGAGGCTGCATTTGAACTCAGGTCCTCCTGATGCCAGGGTCAGTGCTCTATTCGTTACACCACCTAGCCACCTCTCTCTTGTCATTTCTTATGGTGCAGTAATATTCCAGTATGTACCAAAATTCATTCAGCCATTCCCCAACGTCTATGGGGCAATCAAAGGCACCCCCTTAGATTCCAGTTCTTTTCTTATCGATTCCCTTTCCCCCTTCCTTTTTACTCTCTTTTCGTGATTAGGAAGTTTGTTTTGCTTGCTATTCCCTCCCTCATATTGTCTTCACTCCTTAATTCCTTTCCCCTTTCAACCTCTGCTTTGTTCTCTGTTGTTTAATCTGTTTCTATACTAAACACTCTCCTTTGTACTTTTCAGATAAGAGTGAGGTTCATCTAATGCTTCACCCTTTCGTCTATGTTTGCATGTATACTCAACCTCAAGTATCAGAAATATTTTCCCTTTTTCTTCTTTTCTACACTAGTGTGTTCTTCCTTTACCCTCCCTTCTCTTTTCCCTTTTCTTCAAACCCTCAGAACAGAACCAATCCAACCCCAGGTCCTTTGTTTTTCTTATTTAACTCTTTGGACACTGTTCAAAGAAATCAAGGCTGTGAAAGGAAACGTGTTTCTTTTCCCTCATTAGAATTTTAGTGCTGTTAACACCCTAAAAAATAGATTAACTCAAATGACAAAAGAGGCCCAAAAAGCCAATGAGGAGAAGAATGCCTTAAAAAGTCGACTTTGCCAGATGGAGAAAGAATCTCAAAAGCACTCTGAAGAGAATAATTCCATCAAAATTA
>JAQQSU010010918.1:0-12304 GCA_028627135.1 Pseudochirops cupreus | reverse complement strand
TTTCCATCTATTATTATTAGAGAAACAAATTGGGAGTGTTTTAAAGTACATCCACACGTTAAAAAATGGCTTAAATTTGGAAGGGTTAATGATGTTCTCTTTTGGTAATAGATATCTGATAGCATCAGGCTTACCAACAAGAGATAGCTAGTAAAGTTCTTTGCTAATAATTCATTCAGCATTGGGAAACATGTAAATCAATGATTAGGTATATTATCAGATCCCACTGATGTCCAGCTTAGAAGGGAAGCTAGAGTTTCAGTCACCTTCCTTATTATTAATACCTTATTCTTCATCATATTAACAGTGCATACAATTTCTGTTTCTTGTTTGATTCATTTTCGTTGTTTTAGGCTTCCCCCCTGTACAGAAAACCAGAAATTTTCCATCACCTCCTTCCCCAGAATTCCTCTCTCATCTCTGAGATTGTTACTAAGCAGTCTTCTGTAGTTAACTTATAAGTTATTATTGAATTGTTTCCTTTTGTCTTTGAATTGTTTTGATTCCTTGTATTGCCTTAATATTTTTATCTTTGTTTTCAGTTGCTGACTCAGAGAATCTAGAATTTTTATTAGATTTTTCTTTTCTGGATTCCTGTCTACTTGTTTTGTTATTATTGCCTTAGATTGAGGGATATGTCATTTAAATTTTCTACTGCCTGAATACTGGTGTAATCTTCCTGTGCCTTTTGTTCAATAACTCTCTCTAGTTACTTCTAATATGGTGTTTGATGAACATCTTTGGGGATATTTTCTGAGAGCTCCAATCTGAATCAGCAAAAAAATGATTTTATGAGAATTTCTAAAGGTAGAAACGTTTGCCAGCTGAATTGCTACATCAGACAACTAAAATCTAAATCCCTTTCCTCTTTTCTGACTTCTGGTAGGTAAGTGTCAGTCTTTTCCAGCCCTTCTTTTGCTCTGACATGACCTGCTCTTTCCATGCACTACGCATGTCCCCACCCCTGGGAGAGAGTGCTCTAAGCATTTATGGAATATAACTATGGATAAAGTAATGTTCACTCAACACTGAAGTTATTTTTTTCTCTAAAGGAAACATAAATCTGACACTTTAGGGGGTGTTATGAAATATAAAATTTGAAATCAGTAACATTCATTCTCGTACAGCTCTAGAGCCCCCATCAAGGTCCTGTCAATTCGCATAGAGGACGCTCATATTGTCTAAACTGTGCTCCCTGCCCTTGCCTCTGCCTTCCCATTCAAACAAATAAAGTGCACAGGCTGGAAGCAGCAATGATAGATCAGTTTATCTAATCACCCTTCAGCACTAATTAAACTGAATAATAAACTTTCAAGAACAGGAAAGTTTTATATTTAATATCTGACCTTTTGTACAAAAGGATTAGGGGATAGACTCAGGGAGGAAAGATTGTCACTTCACTATCTCATATCAGTTCTTCCTGAGGGAAAAGGTCTGAAGAATGAGTACTCCCCGGACAAGGTCTCAGGTTGTTCCCTTGGGCTGCAGGAAAGCTGCTGCAGCAGCAGCAGCAGCAGCAAAGTCTAGTCACTGCTCTAACACCAGACAAATTTGCCAACTCTTGTCCCCTTGCTCTGTCATTTTTCTTCAGCTAAAATCAAACATCATGCAGAGTGTCTTGGCTCATGCTATTTCATATCCAAGCTCTCATGAAAGCCTCTCTTCCAGGATGAGGAAAAAGCACTCTATTTATCTGGGTCGTAATTGACAGTTTTCTGTCCCAGTCAGCAGAAATTTATGCCCAGCTGGAATGTCTTGGGCAGAAGGGGGAATCATAAGGATACATTTTTATTATTAAAGACTTTCTTTGTTTTCGTGACACTCTTCTCTTTGTACACACACACACACACACACACACACACACACACACACACACACACACACATAAAAACACCCTGTTCTATTTACTCTATGTTATTTTTGTTGATTTTAATAAATGTTATTTATTTGGGGTTGTTTTATTTTGGAGGGGAAGAGCAGGGCAATTCGGGTTAAGTGACTTGCCCAAGGTTACATTGCTAGTAAGTGTTAAGTGTTTCAGGCCGAATTTGAACTCAGGTCCTCCTGACTCCAGGGCCGGTGCTCTATTCACTGTACCACCTAGCCACCCCAATTTATAAATGTTATTTAAAATCACTTTTGTTGCATGGGTGTCCTTGAGGACAACTTTATTACCACAAAACCAAAGCAAGCAATCAGTCACATTTTTTTTTCTAATAAATTTTACTTTTTGAAGAATAAAGGTGCTAAGGGTGGCACCAGGCTTGAAGAAAATATAAGTAATGATTAGTTGCAGGTGCTAGGATTCCCCTTCCCTTTTGCTGACTCTGAAGATGTTTGGAACTTTGGACATAGAGGATTTTCTCCTGAGTCAACTTTAAGGAGTTCAGAGATATGTTTTGTCCACACCTGGGACCTGGAAGTTACCCTACAGAAGATTATCAAGGTCAGATTGACTCTCTAACATCAAATTATGGAAACACTCAATCCTTTAAGTCATGGTTCTATCCAACAAAATGGGTCTTGGTTGATTCAAGAAGTAGGTATTTTCCTAAATACTTACATGTAAGTGAATTTGAGAGTAATGAAAATATAATTCAGCTGAACTGGAATAGCTGATTTTAAAGGAATCTACTTTAATTCCCTTTTATGACCTCTAAATTTATATCCCCCTCATCTTTCTATTTTCAAGTAGTCTTGAAAGCAACCATACCAAAATGTTTATTCTCATTAATAGGTGATATTGAAAATGTTTTGCATACATAATATAATTTGATCTTTATGCCAATTATTGAGCTAAACATTGTAGATATAAACATCCTCATTTTCTCTATCATGGCTTAGATCCAGAGAGGTTAATTTATTTGCCTATGGTTGTACCGTGAGTGTTAGTGGCAGGATCCAAACCCAGCCTCTTCTGACTCCATGGCCAGAGTTCTCTCTATTGTGCCATTGGGTCTCCCTAGAACAATCACAGAATACTCAGTGTCTGTGTTGAACACTATCACTAGCCAAACTGTGGTCTGCCTTCTTCACTTAAAGCAGAGAGGCAAGAACGAGTAGAGGGGCTGCCCAAGGGCTCTTTTGCAGGATCATAGCAAGACAATCTTCACTTTGGCAGAATTCAGGATTGATCTGAAATGATAGCTTTCTAAATGAACTTATGAGGGAATGTTTTACTGAACTGTACACAGTCCCATAAATATTTTTGCTAAAATTATGAAACTGTCTGCTTCTTTTCAAGTTGTCTCAGGAGCATTGAGGTTTTAATGTGGAAATTTCATGTGCAGGTTTCATCTTCTTCCTTCCCTTTGTCTTTGGTTTTGCCAAGTCCCCCTTTTCTGTATTTAGTAACAATTGATGGATTTATGCTCTTTTGGCCTACCTGATGCATTACACAACTCCCTATCAAAGTAAGGGTTGCATTCACCGTCTGTGGCCAAAATCAGCTTTATGAAATTCAAGCTGATTTATTTACTGAGCTGAATGAACATGGCTCAGAGCCTGAGTGTTTTGGTTTCCACATTTCTCCTTTGAAATTTCTAAAACATTTAATGAAATGTGTTGACACTCATCTGTCCCCCAGGATAAAGATGAAATAGGTTCCTAGATCTCAGATCTGCTTTATTTTTTATTTACTTATTTGTTTATTTATTAATTAATTCATCTATCTCTTTGTTTGTTCATTTAGAATAGGCATGATAGACCACTAGCTCTAGGGTCAAAGGACCTGAGTTCAAATCTGAATTCTTTCTCACCTATATGACCTTGTCCAAGTCACTTATTCTCCATGGTCTTCAGTTTCCTTATGTGTAAAATAAAGAGACTGACCTAAAGGACATCTGAGATCCCTTTCAGCACCAAATCTTTGATTCTTTGATCCTATGAATGGCAAATTGAACCCAGTATATCTAAGTAGAAGAGAGTGTTAAAAGCTTTTGAAAGATATAAGTTCTTATTTCACCCTCTAAACTATTGTATCCTTTCTATCCGACATAAATATTTCTGAAAAACAATTTCTAAAAATCAACCAGTTTCTCTTTAATGATTTTAATGTTGAGAGATTTGAACTTAAAGGCATTGGCCCCAACCATTCTTGGGGGTGGGAACATGTGTTCAGGATAACTGTGTTTTACCTCTATCTATTTTTGGTGGATCAACTTGTTGCTATAAGAAACTTAAAAAGTGATTTTGGCTTTAAGGAACATAGCTTAAAAAATATATGTTGTATCATTATCCCAATCAACTAACTAGTGTTTCATTGGATGTCGCCAAAACTAGGCTCCAGTTTTGTATAAAAATCAAATTTGCCCCTACTCCCCATGGGACATCAATTTCCCTTGCTTCTCAACTGATAAATATTGAAAGAAGCAACTCAAATGATGCAATTTCCTAAAGTATAAATCTTGCTGCAAAACCAAGATGGCTTTGGATCACCATTAGATATGCAGCCTTCTGCTGTCTGACATATTATCTCTTCTTCAATAAATTGTTTCATGGTTAATCTGCTCCATGACAATCTTGATAAAAATAGAAATTTCTATTTCATGTTCATTTGAATAGACAGGGAGTTCTTTGAGGAGTTTCCCCCTGGGGAAGTTATCTTCTTCAGGAATATCTTCTTGCTGTGGGGGAGACTAGGTTAGAATTCATTTAGAAATGGCATGTGGCTTTATTTTTCTTCCAACTGAGATTTATTTGTACAAGTGACTTGCTATATTAACTCACATCATTTCCCTTGACTTTCTAATGTTTGCCCTAGCATCACAGACCGCAGTGACTTCTTAGTAAGCAAATAGAGGGTCAGACAAGGTCTCTACTAGCCAACTGGGAATGAGGAAGGGAAAGTGATGATTCTTTTCAGGGAGTGCCTTGGTAATATTATCTAATACTACTATGATTTCAGATGTTTCGAGAATTTGCTTTTAATACTTCTCTACATATATTTGAGTCTTTCTACCTACAGCGACCTCAACACATATTCACACACATACATGCACATATATACACATATAAATATCTATGTACATATATATATATATGTACACATAGTGTTACTATGCAATATACTATTTTTTTAATTAGGAAAAAAACTTCTCTAACATTACCTAGAGCAGGACCATCCTTCTAAAATTATAGTTCATGAATCTTCATTAATGTACTTCCCAATTAACTATCAGCCATTAGAAATGATTAGTTCTTAGCAAAGACATTGATTAGGAGGTCACATCAAAAATGAAATAGTTATAATATATTCCCTGAATGAACTTATGCATACTCTTTCATAAATAACATGCATCATCTATGAAAAGAGAGTACTCAAATTTAGTGTACAATTGGAATCAGATGCATTTATACTATACATATGTGTCAAAGGCAGCTCCCAACACTTGCTTCTGCAGGGCCTGGGCAGCCTTTCACTTTTTTTTTTTAATTGCAATGTCTCTGTCAACTTCTCCAAGTTGATGAGCAAAGGTCTATTCCTCTCCACAGCTGGTTTTTGATTGTCAGTGGTTCCATTTCTCAAAGCTGCTTTCTTCCTCAAGTGGCTTACTTTATGTATCTATGTCTCCCTTTGTACCTTGCTAGCTAAACTGCCTCCAATCACTTCAATAGTTCTACTTCAAAGTTACATAGAGTATAGGGACAGGGAGTAGGGGAGAGAGGAAAGAGGTAGTAGGAGAAATCAATTTTCTCTCTATAGAGGTCACCTTCACAGGAAGCTCTGTGCATGCTCTACTTTAAACTCCCCAGGGCTTAGCTATTTAAATCCCCTAGAAACCTGGTTAATTTATTTGCTCAGAAAATCTAGTCATTCCCCTTTGATTCACTCATGGGATATATTCACATTGCATAAAGTTGTGGCCCCACTTTCACCATTGGTTTAATTAACATCCTTGCTTAACACACGTTAACTAAATTCTTTATCATTCTCCCTTATTCCAGGACAAGTTCAAGACTCTCTATATTCTTAAATCATGGTGCCCAGAACCGGATACAGTATTGCAAAAGTGGTATGCTAAGCATAGAGTATAATGGGATTATTTCTTCCATGTTCCTAAAAGCTATGTCCCCCTGATACTGGTCAAGATTGGCTTTTTCGGTCGCCATATGACTCTGCTGATATTATAAAGTTGCAGTTCACTAAACACCCAGATAGTTTCAGAAAAGTCACTTTTTATAAATACATCCCCATTTTACACTTGAGAATTTATTATTATTTTTTTTTTTTGGTACTCAAATGAAAGAGTTTACTTTTACTCCTATTGCATCTCAACTTATTAGATTCAGTCTATATTCTGTCTTCGAAAAACTTTCTTGAATCTCGACTCTGTCATGCACTGGGTTAGCTCATCCAGCTCTGTGTCATTTGCTAATCTGAGTGTTCCATCTCTTCCCATGTCTAAGTCATTGATAATAAGTTTAAGCAGCACAGGCTCTGTTCCCTGCAGTTCTTTATTGGAAACCTCTTGCCATGTGGCTAGTGAACCAGTACCAACTACTTTTTGAGTCTGGATACTCAGCCAGTGCTTAGGGTTAGGGTTAGGGTTGGGGTTAAGGTTAGGGTTAGGATTATTATCTAGTCCATGTTTCTCCAACTATAAAAGGATAGAACAGGAAGTGATGTTTCTCAAAGCCTCTTATAACTTAAAGTCTACAATTGTATGATATCTGTGACTATAGGGAACTTCTCCACAAGAAGAATATGTCACTTTTTCACAAACCATACTAAAACGTAAATGAATTCTATCCATAACATTCCCTTCATTTACTAGTTTAGTAATATTATTAAAAGATAAAATGAGGTTGATAGTCTGTTATGATCTGTTCTCGAAGGAGTTAGTCTGGTTATACCATTTAATGCATAATCATGTTATAGTGAATGAATAGCTAGAAAGAATTTATGACTTAAAGTACAATAAAATAGTATTCCCTAATTGAAATTTAACACAAAAGATAATAATAACACTAATTTATATTTATATAGCACTTTATGATTTGCAACATTATTTGTATATATTATTTCACTTAATTCTTTTGTTATAGAGCAGGTAGAGTATAGGGCTTGGAGTCTGAAAGACCTGGCTTTGAATTGCACCTACAGTGGTAACTGTTGGTTTGACCTTGATTAATTCATTTAACATCTTTGGGCCTCAGTTTCTTCATTTGTTAAATGAGAGGCAGCTAAGTGGCACAATGAATAGAACACTGGACTTGGCACCAGCAAGACTTACCTTTATGAGTTCAAATCTACCTCAGACACTGACTAGCTGTATGACCCTGGGCAAATCACTTAAACCCTGTTTGCTTCAATTTCGCCATCTGGAAAATCAGCTGGAGAAGGAAATGGCAAACCACTCCAATACCATTGCAAAGATTTTTCCATCATCCATGATTAGAAATCATCCAAATGGGGTCACGAAGAGTCAGACACAACTGAAATAACTAAACAACAAAATGAGAGGCCAAGAATGTAACCTCAGTTTAGCTCAAAAGTCCCTCACAATTCGAAGTCTATGATCCATGATATCTGTGACCATAGGTATGGACAGGAGCTACCTCAAGTTGCCTTAGGAAAGCTGAGTATTAAATTTTCAGTGTGAATATCTATATCTTAGAAATCAGTAAACATTACAAATCAGTATTTGATTTATTGTTCTGTTGATTGTCTAGATTTAAGAAAGTGAAAGAGAAAATGTTAATAATCCAGATTGAATTTAAAAGGGTATCATAAATCCATTTTCCCAGAGGCCCTGTGAAACATTTACCAGTATGTCATTGCCTATGAGGAAGGGGTTATTATTTTACTCATCATCAAATGAAAAAAAACAAACTGAAGTACAGACAGTTTCAGGGCCTTACCCAGCATCACTTCACTAGTAAGTACGTAACGGAGTTTAGGTCTAGGACATCCTGACTCCAAGTCCTCTGATCTGGCCACTAGAGCATGTGCCACTCATATGAGCCATAAGGAATTAGATTCATTAGTGCTAAATCAGGAGTCTGAGATATGAGATCTACTTCTGGTTCTAACCTTGACTTGCTGTGTGAGGAGGAGGTCCAGAAGCAGCTCAAGGGTCAGTCAGGGACAGAAAGAGGAAGATTGAGGTCACAATGCTGATTGCTTTCACTCCAGTCTCTCAATGCTACTGAACATTATAGGTATGATTTACCTACTTGTGTTTCCCAGTGGAAGGCAGAATTTGGGAAAACATTGAATTTGTCTTAACTAAATACCTTATATCTCTACAGGGAAAAAAATGGGCAGGAAATAATATTTAAAGGAAGATTGTAATTCCAGAAAACCAGTTTCTTGTAGTTGGAGGAGACCTCAGAGTTCATGTAGTCCTGCTCATCTAAATGGCAATCCTCTCTAGAACACCCCTTTGTTGTTATTTAGTTGTATCTGAGTCAGTGTTACTCCACTTAGGTTTTTCTTGGCATAGATACTGGAGTGTTTTGCCATTTCCTTCCCTGGATCATTTTACAGATGAGGAAATTGAAGCAAAAGGGGGTGAAGTGACTTGCCCAGCATAATTCAGATAGTAAGCATGTGAGGCCAGATTTGAACTCAGGAAGACGAGTCTTCTTGATTCCAGTTCTGGTGCTCCATCCACTGTGACACCTAACTGCTGATTACACTATTTTACCACTGAAGAATTATGAGAATTATATATACACATATACAAACATATATATAATAATTATTATAGAAAATAACATTAAATGTATTAATGTAATATATTAATGAAGTATATTTACAGGTATAATTCTTTACTGTAAAATTGCAGTATTGGACTATCAAATGTTAATGTCCCTCATAATTCTGAAGTTATTTTCTGTGGGGAAAAATATCATATTTTATTGTTTTGTTTTGTTTCTCATAACATACAGATAAAAGAATTAGAGGAAAGATTGACTATGGGGACAGAAGAACTTAATGTAAATAAGGAAATATCATACATTTAGAACTAGAAAAACCCTTAGAAATCATCCCCTCTAATAACTTCATTTTAATGATGAAGAAATGGTGGCCCTGAGAAGCATCTTCCCCAAGGTCACAAGAACACTAACAGAAAGAGGCAGAATTCAAATTGAAGTTCTTTCATTTTAATGTAGCACTCTTTACACTATACCATTTCTCTAGGAACACACAATGGAAAAATGTGTGAAGGATAAAATTTCTTTTTTCTTATGAACATTTTTCTTGGTTTATTTAAGGTGATTTTAGAGAGGGATTCTACAAAAATGTGATGTAGCATAAGATGATTCAATTCTGCCAACCACAGATAAACATATTTTTGTAGATATTTGACTCTTAAGTTGAGAAGTTAATTACTAGCAACAGTGTTGAGCAAATGGCTCCTACATAAGGCTTATTTTCTAGCTCTTGATAGTCAAAAATGAGCTAAAGCAAACCTCAAAGAAGAAATGACCCATTCACTATTCAGGGCCTGACTTTGAAATCTTCTATAGAGAATATTCATTTGTTACTTTAAAAAACGGATCCAGTCTCTTGATTTTTACCAGGATCTCTCTCTCTTGCATGCACATGTGTGCATGTACACATGCACACACACACACACACACACACACACACACACACACACACACAAAACAAGACAGTGAGAGCAGTGAGAAATAAAAAATTGTCCAGTTTCCCTAACTTAGTAATAAATTTTTAAACAAATTATTATAGTTGACCACCAAAATGTAAACAGGATCCAAATGAATGATTTTGCAAATGATATAAGGATATTAGTCCATATTTGACTTTTAGATAAGCCACAGATCAGGTGAGTTCATTTATGACTACTTATTTCTTCGGATACCCTATGCTCCAATAGAACTCAAATGTAGCAACGTTTCTACATGTCTTCTGGATGATACAGAATAAGCATGGTTTTTAATTCTATAATTATATGTGGTCTGGGATAATCATATTATCAATCCAGTTATCAGATTCTTTTGTGATGCCCAAAATGGTTTACATCTATTTATCTGTAGAAGATATTGAAAATACATAAACATTCCTCTACTATTCCCACAGGGGTAAGTATATAATTATATAATTTCTCAAGAAGGATGGAAACAAGGGAAGGGGAATTTTTTAGGTACATATACACAAATACACATATAAGTGCACATACATATATTATGTGTGTATGTGTATATATTTGTATATGTGTATAAACATGTGTGTGTGTGTGTACTTCATATAACATCCGTAGTACTGTCACTAATTTGAGGAAAAAGAAATTATTTCTCCTGGTAACCTTGCTAAATACTTTCTAAACAAATATACTCCAGAACTCTTTGAATTGGCTTAGTCAAAAGTGGAGTGGCTCCTCCATCAATCTGATCATAAAAGAAAATGAACAAGATGTGTGAAACATCATCTAATGAATCTATCCAATCCAGGCTTGAATTTCAGGTACGTGGAACTCTTTGCTCATTTTATCCAACAGCATGACATACTAAGGAGATATAATTCTTGACTTACAAAAAGACTGTGTACTGATCACCCAGGCACCAACTAAGGTTTCCGTATTGTTTTTTCTTTCAAAGGATGAGGAAGGACACAGGATATTCTAGGCAGCTAGTCCTCCCCAAAATTTGACATTCTGGTTCTAGATGACCCTTGGGAAATATGAAATTCGATGCACGAGTTGAAAAAGTGAAGGGGAAAGGAACAAGTATTTATTAAGCACCTGCTATGGGCTATTCTAAATACTTTACAATATTATTTAATTTGATCTTCACAACCACCCTCTGAGGTAAGTAAAGTTATTATCCCCATTTTATTGTTGAAGAAACTGAAGCAGACAGAATTTAAATGATTTGTTCTGGGTCACTCAACTAGCAAGCATCTTAAGTCAGATTTGAATTCACCTTCCTGAACCAAGGTCCATTTTTCTATCTACTGTGCTACCTTGCTGCCTCTAAGACAGAGACAGAGAGATGAAGATAAAGGGAAACAAAGAGACAGAGAAAGAGACAGAGATAAGGAGGGCAAAAGGCAGGCAGATAGCCAGACAGATAAACAGAGTCTGAGCCCCTTACAAAATAACAAATTCAGAGTAGAGACGCTAGAAACCCAAGACACAATAAACCAGCAGTTGGCCAGATAATAGCAATTAAGATGCTGTTCACATTTGCAAATTTGTCTCAAAGGGAAAAAAAAATAACAAAATTCATTCACTCCACTTATTTTTTGGTTTGTTTTTTTTTATTTTACTAATTATAATCAGTCTGATTAAAATTGGATCAGATCTCCAAATATATGACATTTATACAAATATATGGGAATAAGAGTTAATCCTTGGTAGTCAAAGGGTATGAACCATAAACTTGTCAAATGAAAAAAAAACAGGTTATCATTAAAGTGTTAATTCATTAATGATAGAAAGTCAAATTGGAACAACTCTGAGGTTCTACTACTTTTCCATTGTTGAAAATGAGGGGAAAAAAATAGCAGCTATGGGAGAAGATGAGGGAGGATACGCACATTGAGGTAATGTTTTTGGAATTTTGAATTGGTCCAACCATTCTGGAAAGCAACTTGGAACACACACACACACACACACACACACACACATGCATGCACAAACACATACACACATATACACACATACCTTCATATATACATACATACAGTCGTTAAAGTGTGCAGATACTCTGGCCCAGTGATAAAATAGCAAAGTTTATATACCAAAGAGATCAAAGGAAAAAGGAAAGAACTCATATGTATAAAAAGTATTTGTAGCAGTACTATTTTGCAGAAAAAATCTGGAAACAAAATGTGTACCAATCACTTGATAAATGACTGAAAAATGGTAGATTTATATAATGAATTATTGAGCCATAAGAAATGAAGAAAAAGACAAATTCATAGAAAACTAGGAAAATTTGTATGAAGTGATTACAGAGTTGAAATGAGAACTAGAAAAGCAATTTATAAAGTAACTTCTACATTGTGACAGAACATAATTGTCTAAAATTCAATAATTATGCTCAATGAAATGACCAATTATGGTTTGAAAAACCCTGGTGATGAGTTTTTCATCAATATTTCTGGCAGATGACTCCAAACTCATGGAGGGAGGCCATGATAGTAATATGTACAAAGAAAAAAAATAAGGAAAGAGAATTGATGGGTCCTTAAAACACAGGGGAGCAGATATAGCAAAGTTCACGGACAAAGTCAAAAAAGGTAATTTTGGAGCTACTTATTAAGTTTGAAATACACCACAAAAAAGTTATGTATAAGTGACAGTCATGAATTCATATGCAGATTTTTTTT
>JAQQSU010010917.1:0-12304 GCA_028627135.1 Pseudochirops cupreus | reverse complement strand
TTTTACTTCTTTTTTCTCCTTTTTTCTCTGCATGGGTTCTATTTTCTCCCCACCTTACTACTATCCCCCAGGCAGCTAGGTGACATAGTGGAAAGAGCTCAAGACCTGAAGTCAGAAAGACTTGAGTGCAAATTTGCCTCAGACACTAGCTGTTTGACCTTGGGCAAAGCACTTCACCTCTGTTTGCCTTAGTTAACTCAGCTGCAAAACGGGAATAATGATATAACCCCTCCCCAAGTCCATAGATAGAAGACTTTCTTCTCATTGGTGGACATGAATGGCGTGCCCTGAGTGAGGGGGCAGAATGACACTGGCAAGTGGTAGGAGAGCTCCAATCTTTGCCTGTCCCTTTGGGGACTCTCCCAGCAGGAATCTCCTTTGAGGTCCTCTTTGTGACTCTTCAGGATCAGTCCCGTTTGGGAATCTTGAAGCACCAGTCTTCTTTTTTTTTTTTTAATAATTCTATCATACTATCTTTATTTTATTTTATTGCCTTTTGGAGGAAGGAAGGCAGGGCAATTGGGGTTAAGTGACTTGCCCAAAGTCACATGGCTAGTATAGTGTTAAGTGTCTGAGGCTGGATTTGAACTCAGGTCCTCCTGACTCCAGGGCTGGTTCTCTATTCACTGTGCCACCTAGCTTCCCCGAGCACCAGTCTTCTTTAGGACTCTTCAAGGACTGAATTGTTTTAAGTGCTTCTGGCTTCCAACTTCAAGAAAGAAGATGGAAGAGTCCAACCTCACTTCAGATTACTAACAGAAAAGACTCTGGGAAGACATGAGAGGAGCAAGCAATGCCCATCATGTCTCTATCCCCAGTTTGCTACTCTAGAGACTGAGGGGAGTTTTCTCTTATGTTGGACCCAGGATATTCTCTGGGCTGAGCTGAGTTATTTCACTCCACATGGGAGAGTTTCTTCACTAAATTGCCTGATATATATTCTCTTATGCATACCTTCTCTGATTTCTGTGTTGTTATGATTTGGATAAATGAGTTTTCTTTGCTATTCTCTATGGGTGTTCATTGTGGAATTGGTGTTTGATAAGAAAGGGATCATCTTAGATATAGAGCTTGGGGTCCCCCTTCTCCTCAAAATGACAAATTAATCAGAAGTTAGATGAAAACCAGTTATAGCCCCTAGACTCAAAGTATTTAAAGGACTAGATGAGTATATGCTATTCCAAAGAGTGGCCTCCAACCCCAACCTCCTCCTTCCCTTCCTGGCAAGAATGAAAGTTGCCCTTAGATATAGGGGAAAGGAAAAGAAGCTAGACATGTCTCTTCTGCCTCTCTTAGAGCCCCAGACAGTGAAAGACCTTCAAAACATGTGGGTCCCTCTCTACACCACTCATTCCCTGCAACAACAACATCTACCTCCCAGTTGCTGTGAGGATCAAAAGAGAAAGATCTTGTAAAGCACTTAACATAGTACTAATAGGGTATGGTACCTAGACCCCAAAATCACAACCCAGCTCCTGAACTTTCCCACGTATTCCCACCTAGATACTCAATAACCCTTTCAACTATCCTTTCACTGTGGCCCAGTCCAACCCTCCATTCTCTGTTACCTCTGACCCAGCCCATTCCTTCATCGTCTGTTTCAACGGAGCACCCCAGACTACTTTCCACCCCTTAACTCCATCTAGACCCCTTCTCTCTTACGTCCAGATCATCCCAGGACACTTGCCACTCCTTGACACCATACATATCTTCCCACAGTCTTTTTTTATATTAAAAATTCAGTCCTGTACCTGCCAAATGCTCAGACTCACTAGGAATCTCACCCACCCCAACAGGGGTTCTAATAAACTACTTGGACTGAAAGAAGGCTTGAGGGGTCGAATTCTTTCCAGGTAGACCCATGCCCTTTGCCCTTCTATTTCAGGGTTCCCAAGACCCCTAGATCACAATACTGTCTAGCACATAGTAGGTACTTACTTAATACCTGTTTCCTTCCACTATCACATCCCTCCCTCCCCACAGATTGTAAGTTTCTTCAGGAACAATTTCATTTTTTAAAAAAATTTCTGTGCCTATCTTATACACAGTAAGTGCTTAATAAATGTGTGTTGGTTTTAATTGTCATGGACATGGAAATTCTCGGTTGGAGGGTGGGGATGGCAAGGATGAGCCTAGAGGCATTGATTCAGTCCTCTACTTATGGCCATCTCCCACGTAGCCCAATTTCTTTGGGATCCTTCTTTCCTTTCTGAAGTCTTGGTGCTACAGACTTACTTGATGATCACACAATATCTTACTTTCCTGGTTCTCCTCCCCCTTTCCTAAGATCATAGGCTCATAGACCTGAAGCTCCTAGTGATTTCAAAGGTCTTCTAGCTCAACCCTTTTATTTTGCACATCAAAAAAACAAAAGCCAGGGACCTTAAGGGACTTGCCCAAAGTCACCTGGGTTGTAAGTGAAAGATCCAGAATCTGAATCGAGGTGCTCTAACTGCAAAGTCAATGCTTTTATACATTTCCCAAAATGTCTCTGGAGTCTCATCTAACTCATTGTATAGCTAAAGGAGCAGATAGATGACTCAGTGATAGAGAGAAAAAACATGGAGTCAGGAAGATCTGAATTCAAGTCTTACCTATTATGCTTACTATGAGACCCTGGGTAATCACTTAACTTCTCTGTGCCTCAGTTTTCCTAATATGTAAAATGGGGATAATATTTTTTAAAAACGCACTTAATTCCCAGGATTGGTGTAAGGATCAAATGAGTTAACATATGTAAAATAAATTGGGGTGGGGGGGAAGGATAGGGATAAGCATTTATATGGTGCACATTATGTGACAGGCACTGTGCCCAACACTTTACAAATATTGTAAGCATTTTGTGACCCTTCAGGCACTATATACATGCTAACCATTATTATTGTTATAAGGAAACTGAGACCCAGGGAGCTTAACTGATTTGCACATTATAGTACAGGTAGTAATCAGCAGAGGCAGAATTCCAACCCAGCTGTTCTGACTCCCAATTCAGGGCTCTCCCTAGTACACTGTGCTTCCTTCTCCCATTTCTTTCCTATGTCCAATTCCCTGCCATCACTTTTCTCCAACCTCTCCCTCCCCCCAAACTCAGGACTTACTTGATTACCTTGCCTGCCTCTGAAAAATAGAGGCAGACAAGGGCAATGATTAGCAGCTTCATCATGATTGGTTTCTTCTTCAAGCAGCTCCAAGAGATTTTGACACCTGAGGTCCTCTCTGAGCTGAAGAGAACCACTGGGGCCTCTCCTATATATACGCCCAGAGTGGGGTAGCTCCCCTCCTCCCCACTTCCCAATGCCAGCCTCAATAAACAGAATAATCATTTGGCTTAAGTGGCAGGTCAGGAGCCAACAGGGTCATAGCTTTTTATCCAAAACACGGCTGCTTAATCTGCTACTGAGTACCCAGAGCCTCTTGGTCCCAAACAAATGGAGCCCATGCCAACATGATAACCAAGAACAAATTAGGTGTGAGACCCCCTCCCTTCTCCTCGTTTTCAGGGCTGTCACTTTTAGCTTGGGAGAGGGAAGGGATGGAGTGAAGTAATGACGTTATTGCTCTCTAGCTTACAGAGAAGGACTGGGCAGAGGAAAGATTAGGAAGGACTCTTGTTGAGAAAGGAAGATGGAAAGACGATTTTTTGGAAGGAAGAGTCCTTGAGGCCTCGTGGTCACTCTTTCTGTAAGGAAAAAGCCACGTCTAAAACGCTCTCCCCCATCACCTCTATCTCATCAAGTCTTGTTTTTCCATCAAGACGCAGCTTAAGCACCATCTCCTTCTACAAGAAGCTCTTCCTAATTCCTCCAGCTGCTGATGTCCTCTCTCTTTGACCACCCAGTATCTAACTTTGTGCCTGTTGTTCAGTTGTGTCCAACTCTTGGTGATCCCTGGACTCATGCTGGACCCTTTCCAACCTGAGGGTTTCATCTTCCAGTGTTGTATCTTTTAGCATTTTAATACTGTCCCTGGGCTTTTCTTGGCAAAGATACTGGATTGGCTTGCCATTTCTTTCTCCAGTGGACCACTTTTTGTCAGAACTCTCCACTATGACCTGTCTATTTTGTGTACCCCTGCATGGCATAACTCAGAGTTCCATTGAGCTATTATTCAAGCCCATCTGCCCCAACAAGGCAGTGATGCAAGAGGGGTATCTAATTACCTTGTATTTATTTGAACTTATTCCTCCATTTTTATCCCTCTTCTGGCAGGGCTAACATTCACGGGTCACTTAATTGGCAAAGGAAGAAAGACAGTGTGAGAAAGAAGAAGAATGAGGTACAGTGGAGTTGTTTTAGCCAGAGGCTCAATGGGAACATACAGAGGGAATGGAAGGTCTCACTTTGCCACAATTAAAGCCTCCCCAGAAAAGCTGAGTATCAGGGAGAAAAAGAGGGGCAATAAAAAATATCCCGCTAGAGCAGCAGTTCTCAACCTGTGGGTCGCGACCCCTTTGGGTGTCAAATGACCCTTTCACAGGGGTCAAAGCGGTTGTCTAAGACTATTGGAAAACACATATTTCTGACGGTCTTAGGAACCGAGACGCCGCTCCTCTATCTCCAGGCGGGTCCCCCCATATGCAGATACACCCACATATGAGTATTAAAGGGCCACAGCATTAGGAAGGTTGAGAACCACTGCGCTAGAGGCTCATGTACATGAATGCCTAGTACAGGTATGTCCCCAGCAAAGCCCAGGATCCATCTCTGGAGGGCTGTGGCAGGCACAGGGGTAGGGGCAGGGAACCTAATCAGGTGACCTCCGGATAAGGGAGTAAGAACAGGGAACAGGGATCCATTCAAAGCCCCAAACTAAATACTGATAATGAGTTCTGAGTGCTCACCCTTCACCCCTCCTCACCTCACCCAAGCACAAGGCCTTTGATTGGGCTTTTAGCAGGATGTGGTTATCTACAGGATTGTGGGACTGCACCCCCACCCCCTGCACCCTCAGTTCCTGAGAACAACAAGATCTAGCTCCAGAACTCAAGACGGGCAGGTACAAGGGCAGGTACAGGGAGGAGGGGCCACCTGGGAGCCTGGAGGAGGGAGGTCATAGGCACTGCGCAGTTGTTCTCAGGGTGGCTCCTGGCCTCTCATGCTGGGCTTAGGGTTAGGGAAGCAAGACTGCTATAGCTATAGAAGACTGGCAGTGACTTTATTAGAATGCCTGCTGTTGAGAGAGGTTCTAGGAAAGGGAAACTGAGGTCTGTAGAGATGAATTATCTTTCTGGGTGGGGGTAGGGGCTGGGTGGGAAATCAGAGAGGCCCTGGACCTGTTCTCTGAACCTTCAATCCCCTCCCTCTGGTTGAGAAGTGAGAGAATCATTCACAGAAGAGAAACCGAGGAGAATAGAAGTCTCAGTGATTTTCTGTACAGCAGTTCTCAACCTGTGGGTCGCGAGTCCTTTGGGGGTTGAATGACCCTTTCACAGGGATCACCTAAGACCATCGGAAAACACATATTTCTGATGGTCTTAGGAACCGAGACATCACTCCTCCATCCGTCTCCAGGCAGGTCTGCCCACATGCAGATACGCCCACATACAAGTATTAAAGGGTTGTGGCAAGGGTCGCGGCATTAGGAAGGTTGACAACTACTGGTGTAGAAAATCCCATTTTGGCATTTCAGAAGTGGGATTCTTCACCTTTTCTTGTGACTTGGATCCTTTTTGTAGTCTATCAAAGCCTGTGGAGCCCTTCACAGAATAATGTTTTTAAATGCATAAAATAAAATACATGGGAGCAGCTTCGTGGCACAGTGGATACAGCATGGACCCTGGAGTCAGGACCTGAGTTCAATTCCAGCCTCAAACATCTGACATTTACTAGCTGTGTGACCCCGGGCAAGTCACTTAACCCCAATTGCCTCTACAAAAAAAATTAATAAAACAAAATACACAGAATTTCTAAAGGAAATCAATTCTGTTGAAATATAGCTCTCAAAATAAAATAAACAAGTTCACAGAACCTAACTTTAAAAAATCAGTTTAGAGCTTAGAAGGGAACTTAGTCCAACAACCTCATTTTATAGAGGAAGAAATTAAAGGCCGCAAGAAGGGAAATGACTTGCCCAAGATCACACAGCTGGTTATTAACAGAATCGGACTGCAGAGAGTTCAGAAAATAAGCTGAAAGGAAGTGAAGGTATAGATTGTAGGCAGTTTTCTCAAGGAGTTTAGCCATGGAAAGGGCAGATATTTTATTAAGGTGATTTGTTCTGTGAAGTTTGGATTCAGTCAAAGGGTCACACTTGAGCACCTAGAAGGCCACATGTGGTCTTGAGGCTGAAGGTTCACTGCCCACTCATGCCATAGAACATAGGGTAGAAGAACCAAGATATGATGAGACAAGGGTCCTGGGGTCAAGTCCCACCTGTCTGCAAACCAGCAGGGATGAAAGGGCTGAGGGACCCTAGAGCAAGAGCAAGAAGTTGGAGTTTCAGAAAGCGACCAACTACAGTGGGGGAAGTGGGCTGTTTCAGGGTTGTAGGTTGCAATTCAGGATCCATGAGGGTTAAGTATGCCAAGCCTAAGGGCCCAGCTGGTATATCAACAGGGTCATGACACTCATGAAATTCTAACTCTCTAAAACTAAATCTCTAACTCCATCCAGCAGTTTCTTTCTACCTTCACTCAAAATGTTTCTCAAATACTTGCTTCCTTCTCCATTCTCATCAGCTGAGTCCAGGCCTTCCTCACCTTATAGCCAAGCTACAGTTAAGGTCTGCCTCTTTCCAGCCCAACCCTATACACCTCTGCCAGATTAAGCTTCCCAGAGCACAGATAGCTCTGACCTTGTCAAGAATACCTGATAGCTCTCTCTTTTTCTTAGCATGTTAGCACACTTAACACATTAAATTCAAACCTGGTTTTCAAGTTCCCCTTGAATCTGGCCCCAACAGAGCCTCGCCAAGCTTGTCTCTCTACCACTCACCCAACCACACTCACCCTGATTATTCTATTTTCCGAGAATTTACACTTCAGAAATCAGCAAACTCTCCAAGTCAGGGCTTGGTTTGTTGCTGCGTTATCTCAGAGAGTGATGGAGAAAATGTTAATACTGCCGATTAAACTTAAAAGGCTGTCGTGCGGCACATTTTTTCCCCAGAGAGCTAGTTGTTAAACATTTACCGGCACACCCCAGCCTCCACACATCCCTTGTTCCTTTTGTTCTTCTCTTTCCTCGTCATGCAAAGTCACAAATTTGCAGATGACTCAAAGATGGCAGAGAGAGTTAACACAGTACTCAAAAGGTACATCTATAGCTGATTCTTTTTTTTTCCTTTTTGGAGGGAGGAAGACAGGGCAATTGGGGTTAAGTGACTTGCTCAAGGTCACACAGCTAGTTTTGTGTTAAGTGTTTGAGGCCACATTTGAACTCAGGTCCTCCTGACTCCAGGGCCAGTGCCCTATTCACCACCTAGTCCCATAACAGCTGATTCTAACAAGAAGAAAGCAAACAGAGATGTAAGGCGAGGGCCAGTACTCTACAGAGATAAATGTAAAGTCTTATACTTGGGTTCAAAAGCCCAGAATTATGGATACGAGATAACTCTGTATGATTTTAATGGAATACAATCACAATATGAATCAGCAGAATTTTTTAAAATTCTGAACCTATGGTTTATTGCATTGGAATATAGAATTCCAGGTAGGGTGAAGAAACCACTTCAACCTATTTATATCAATAAGTATTCTGTAAAACAAGAGTCTTAGAGAGCTGCCAACAGCACTTGTGGAAGATTAGAGAAGACAGTACTTGTGAGGCTAGTTTTTTTATCTATCACATCAAGCTGCCTCTCTCCCACCTTTGGCTCATACTGTAGTCTGGCCCACAAATAACAGTTATGGCCAAGGTCAAGGTCACTGTTTGCCAAAGCAGAAATGATGGGAGAGAAGAAGCTGCGGTCCACTGAGAGACTTCTAGGGCTAGAAAATTCATGGACGGATTGAATTTAGTGAAAAGTGTCTAGAACAGGGATCAGAAAGGACACTGACTCCAAGACGGTAGAATGATTGGTTTCTCTCCCCAAACCTCATTCCTCCAGGACCACAGGGCTAGGTATGCACCCACAGAAAAGGCCACTGTCTCCCCTGACCCACCAGGAATCCCTCATTGTCCCTGACTCACAGGTTGCTAGGATTTGGAGTTGTAAGTATACTTATTAATGGCTAATCCCATCATTTAACAGATGAGGAAACTGAGGCTCATACATATGGAAAACTTGTCTTAGATCACACAGAGCTGACATTTGGACCCAGGTCTTAACTCCAAATTCAGTGATCTTTCCACAACAACATAAAACTTTCCATGACCACTCTGTCGGTGGGGATGAAGAAGCTGCCAGTACTGAATCATGTTAAGATAGGTTGTCTCCAAGAGTCTATGGCTGGCCATATATTGGTGGAGGGGTGGAGGAGAGGGTTTCAGTGAAGCAGGACAGAAGGAGCAAGAAGTCTATGACTAGATAGAAATTTAGAAAGTCAAAATCCCTCTCAGACGTGAATGAGGTCTGAATTAGGAGGTAACCTTAACAAAGGCTCAGACATGGATTTATAATTTAAAATTACCTCAAAGACAACTGCCTTACTTTACAGATGAGGAAACTGAGACCACAAGTGGTTAAGTAATTTCCCCAAAGTCACATATTCAATAAGAGGCAAAGTCTAGATTTGAATCCAGGTTTTCTGACTTCAAATACAGCACTATTTGCCTTACTGCCATGATTGTTCCCCCAATTTGAAAATCCCACTTAATTAATGCTTCTTCCACACTTTCCCACTCCCCTCACTTAGAAGTGATCTTCCCTCCTCAAATCTTCCAGAACACTCCAATCTCTCCTATGTACTTAATCCCCACCTAATGTGTATTTTTGAAAGAAGAAACATGGTGGGACAGCTGGCTTTAGAGTTGGGAAGACCAAGGTTCTAGCTCTTCCTCTATCATACACTTGCTCTTTGACCCTGGGCCAGGACCTAATTTCAGTATTCCTGGCAATTCTCCGTGATTATAAATTGCAGACCTGGTGCTGATGTGCCTTGATAAAGGGCCCTTCCTCACTGGGAGTCCCCTATACCAAAACAACAACAACAAAAAATATGTCGTCATAGTTATAAGGCAGCTAAGTGGCACTGTGGAGAGAGTGCTGAGCCCCAAAGACCCGAATTCAAATAAAGCCTCAGACACTTAGTAGCAGCGTGACCTTGAGCAAGTCAATTTAAACGTTACTTGTCTCAGTTTCCTTGACTGTAAAATGATGACAATAATAGCAGCTGTTCCACCACCGCCACCCCCTTTCTAGGATTGGATGAGGTAAGGATCAAATGAGATATTTGTAAAGTGTTTAGCACAGTGCCTGGAACAAAGCAAGTGCTTAATACAAGTGTATATAGGGTGTTTCAAAAGTCTTAGTGTGGTTTTAAGCTTTAATAACTTAAGCTAGTTTGAAATATTAGTTTTAAACTAAAATAGCTTTAATAATTTAAAACTACACTCTAACTTTTGGGACACCTTGTACATAGTCAATTGAAAGCTCCTTGAGGTCTAAACTAACTTTGGTTTTCACCTTTGAATTCTCCAAGGATACACAGAAAGAGTTTAATAAATGTTTGTTGAATTGAATTAGAAAGAAGACAGTAGGAGGTCCAGTGCTCATGCAAACACAGCACCTCTATCTGCACCCTTCATTCACTGGAAGAATGTCATATTCATTTAGGGTTCCCACCTCCTTTCTCCCTTCATCCCCAATTTACCTCCCCTCCCTCCATCTCTGGTGAGGTTCAGACACCTAAATACTGCCACTTCCACTCCTAATAACGTTTACATGATGATCCCAGAAGACAAGGGACAGAGCAAGACTGACGAAGAAGACCTTTCTATTCGGAGGGAAGTTTTCACATCCATATCTGCCATCTTGGTAAAGTATCGGACAAACAACTTTTATTTAAATTAACTTGTAAATATCATTAGTCATGGTATTTCGGAAAGAGCACCAGACTTGATTTGAGTCCCAGATCTGCCTCTATTTGTGTGTTGAAGTAATTTCCTTTCTCTGTGTCACTTTCCTAATTTGGAAGGGAGCCAGCTGGGACAGTCTAGAAAAAAACACTTGTTAAATATTAAATCCAAGCATTTATACCTCAAATCAGCCAATGCTACAACTTAGGACTTTATTTATTATTTTGTTGATTTTAGATTTTAGAAAACGTTAATAATGCAGTTTAAACATAAAAGCATGCCCTATATGTACATTCCCCCCTCCCTCCACTGCATGGATAGCCTGTTGTTAAACAATTACCAGCCCAGCTCAGGAAGGAGAGAGTGGGTATCTTCAACTCCATATCTTTGGATAAAGTCATCTTTCCCCAGACTGTCTTTTAGACTTCATCAGATTGTAGATCTAGAGAGGGACAGAAGCCATCAAATCCAACCTCCATCTTTTATAGATGAAGAAAACTGAAGCCCAGAAAAAGTAAGTGATTTGCTCAAGGTCACACAGGTGAACTGGACAGAGGTAGGATTTGAACTCAAATCCTCTGATTCCAAGTCCAGTGCTCCTTTTATGACATCATGCAGTTTATTGAGAAGAAAGTGCCTTGCAAACCATAATGGACTAAAAAAAAAAAAAGGGTTGTTATTATCCTACCCTAAGAATGTCCTTCTTTGTTCTCTTGTGAAACATTCTGTTTACAATTTATTTGAAAGATCACATCATATCTAGAATTCTTTGTTCTCAAAGTCTCCCAATGGGCCTTGAGCCAAAAACAATAAACTTACCTAGCTTACTGAGGAGACCTCAGGTCTTGTCCCAGCTTTGTCTCTCACTGGCTCTGTAACCTTGGGTAAGTCCCTTCACATCTCTGAGTTTCCCCATGTGTAAATTGAGTTTCATAGTCCCTGTCCTGCTCACCTAGAATTCTAGAAGTCCAAAACCAAAAAAGTTCTTTAAAGGGCCTTTAGTCCAACATCCTCATAGTTAACATTACTATGAGGGTCAACTGAGGTAATCACATGAAAACCCTTTGAAAAACATAATAATCAAGTGTGGCCCCAAAAAAGATATGAGAAAATGCATCTGCCTTCACTCTTTGTAGAAAATGGGGCTTGGTTGACAGGCTGGTTAGTTTGGTGAACTGCTTCTTTTATTCTTTTGTTATGAGTAATGACTATCTGGGGAGAGGTAAAGGAGTAATATATTCACAAATTAAGCCGATGAAAACAAATGCTATCAACAAAATATTTAAAATTGGAAAAAAAAAGTATAAGGCAAATGAGTCGTATTATTATTAAGCCAGATCAATCTAAGCTAACAATGAATAGCCTGAGATATGAGACCCTTCCTCCCCTTCTTCCCAAACTGAGTTTCATAGATCCATTCTGCAACCCTCTTTGTAAACGGGAGATAGTGAGGGCGTAGTTAAGAACACTGAATTCCCATTCATGTTTGCACCCTGGCATTGACACTAGTTTATCCATATGACCTTGGACATACAATTAATAGAACCCTGGACTTGGAGTCTGGAAGACCTGGGTTAAATCCTACTTTGGACACTTACTAGCCTTGTGGTAAGTCACTTAGTCTCTCTGAGCCTGTTTCTTCATCTATGAAATAAGGGGGTAGAACTCAATGACCTCTGAAGTCCCTTCCAGCTCTAAATCTTTGCTCCAAGTCTCATAAGTCTCATTTTTCTCAGCCATAAAATGAGAAGGTTGGACTAGATGATTTTACAGGTTCCTTCCAGCTCTTATATTTCATCCCTCCAAAATTTATCTTTAAGGTCCTGGTAACTATGACTTTTTTTTTTGGAGGGGCAATTGGGGTTAAGTGACTTGCCCAAGGTCACACAGCTAGTAAGTGTTAAGTGTCTGAGGCTGGATTTGAACTCAGGTCCTCCAGACACCAGGGCCGGTTCACTGTGCCACCTAGCTGCCCCAACTATAACTTTTTTAAAATTTTTTAAAATTTTTTTATTTTTTATATTTTATTTTATTTATTTTAGTTTACATCATTCATTTCCACGAAATTTTGAGTTACAAATTTTCTCCCCATCTTTCCCCTACTCCCCCCTCAAAACAGCCATCCCCTTGTGTAACCCCTCCCCCAATCTAATCTCTCCTATGTCCTCCCCCATCACTCCTCTAACTTTCCAATAGGGCAGGATGGATCTCCCTTCCACAGTGCCTCTGTATCTTAAGTTCCAGTAGGATGTAGTTAATAATAATAGTAATAATAATTGTATGTGTGTGTACATATATATATATATATATATATATATATATATATATACACATATATATTTTTAACA
>JAQQSU010010916.1:0-12304 GCA_028627135.1 Pseudochirops cupreus | reverse complement strand
AAGAAGGCCAGGTTTCGAAGTAGGATATACATGGGAGTATGAAGCCGGGAATCAAAGGTCACCATGACCATGATGAGGATGTTGCCCAGTACTGTAGTGGTATAGACAAGCAAAAACACCAGGAACAGAAAACTCTGCCACTCCCAAATTTGTGAGAGACCCAAGAAGACAAACTCAGTTATCCTAGTGAGGTTCCCAAAATCCATGAACTTGAAGTTCCCCTCTCAGGAATACCTGGAAGAGCAATGATCCGAGACAAACTCATTAATTCAGGTTCATTTTCTTATAGAATTTGTAATGATAGGGAAATGAGAGGACTAAAGGCTACCTTTGCATTACCTCTATGACAAAACATTTGGTGGGTCACTAAACACTGTGAATATGAGTGTGATACAGACATTTACTCTATCTAGCAGGCAACTATTTTCACTATAATGTAGTGCCATTCCACTTATCTACAATGTACCATTTACAAATGATTTTATATCTTCATAGAACATTAGAGATGAAAAGAGATGAGAGGTTGAAGCAAGGTTAACAGGAACTCTACTTGTTGACATCTTACTGTCATGTAACATTCTATTTCCTTATAACAATCTCACATTTTAGACTTTCCTACCACAAACTATAATCCTTCACATTATTCAACCTAAATTAATGAGCTTTGATTGGTTAATTCTTCCATTTAATAAATCTGTATTAATCATGTATTATGTGAGAGAATTATGGGATTTGAAAAGACCACACTGTCTTCATCTTCTGACTCAATTCTGGATCTAGCTCACTTCCCTTTCTATCCAATTAGGGGTCTAGTCCAATTTCTGTATTGTAGGTAAACATTATTCAATTATGGGAATTGTGAGAAAACCTTATAGTATTGTTTTTACCTAATCCTTCACGCCTGGGAAGCTGGACCACCTCTCCCTAGGTTATGCTGACCAGAAGCCATTCAGATCCAAAGACTGATATAAGGAGTTGTCTCATAATTATATATCTCAAGCAAAACACATGCTTATCTGAAAACTGTCCCCATACTGATCAATTAGTTACGGTTTCCTTGTTTGTTTAATTGAATACATACTCTTGGGGAGAAGTGGGACACTTCTTTTTCTAATTTCAGGGAATTGCACCTGTTTGCTCTTCCCCTCCCAATTAGAAATCAGATTACCTAATCTTGTATCCTAGTCTATATCCTGTTCATTGAGGAAGAGGAAAGGAGATTTTTAGCATTTTTCCTCTGGTTTCTTGCTGTTCTCCTTCATGGAATTGACCACCCTCTTCTCTTCATTCTTTATCTATAATTTCCTTTGCCTCCTCCAAGGAGTATACCTTATTAGCTCCAGTCCACTCCAATTATTCCCTCTCTGTTTCCCCAGTACAGGGTATTCAATTGGTTCTAGCTTAAACTGAAAACCACCAAATGTCAGAAATAGAAGAGACTTTAGAATTACCTAATCCAATCTTTCCTCCTCATTAGACAGAGAAACTGAGCTTTGTAGAGTAATTTTTCACTACTACATAGTGCTTGTCTTCCAAACTAGACCATAAACTCTTCTAAGTTAGAAAGTATGTTTTCTTGTTTTGCCTTCTCCATAATGCAAAGAACAGCACTTGACAGAACAGAGAGAATCCATAAAGGCCTGATGAATTAAAGAATGATGAATAAGAAGGGTGAGGGCTCATGGATAAGGAGTCATAACTACACCTTAGATGTAACTCAAACAGAGGTAAAAGTAAAAGATTCATGACCGGAAACTACACAGCTTACAGAAGCATTTAGTGCTCCAGGAGTATTAGAGAACCTTCTCATCCATCTCTCTGCCTATGGGTAAGGCTGTATGTAAACCATTCTCACCAGAATGCTAGAGAAGACCTAGGAGTCCCAATTCTTTGCACTTTCAGAGGCATCAAAAAATCTTAGGAAACACAGTAGATATGGAGAGAGTAGAAGTCAGTGCAGCTGGGTGGTGAAGTGGATAGAGTGCTGGCCCTGGAGTCAGAAAGACTCATCTTCCTAAGTTCAAATCTGACACTTATGTGACCCTGGGCAAGTTATTTAACCCTTTTTGCCTCAGTTTCCTCATCTGTAAAATGAGCTGGAGAAGAAAATGGCAAAATACTTCAGAACCTTTGCCAAGAAAACCCCAAATGGGACCAGAAGAAGTTGGATATGATTGGAAAAAAAAATGACTGAACAACAAGAAGTCAGAGGCAGGGAAGAAAAGAAAAGAGAAGACATTTAGGGGTAGCTAGGTGGCACAGTGAATAGAGCACCAGCCTTGGAGTCAGGAGGACCTGAGCTCAAATCTGGTTTCAGACATTTAACACTTACTGTGCGACCTTGGGCAAGTCACTTAACCCCAAGTGCCTTGCCTTCCCCCCTCCAAAAAAAAAAGAAAAGAACAAAAGAAATTGAATCAGAAGAAAGCAATGACAGAGGAGAAAGCTTGAAATGAGGAAAGATCTAATCTAACAAAAGCTGGTGCAGTGAAACAAAACTGAAAGGCAGCAAGCAGGGTGGATAGAGTACTAAAGTGGGAATTCCAGAGTTCTGGACTCCAATTCTTCCTTTCACATGGATTACCTATGTTTTTGTCATTGTCTGATTCTTGTCTGAATCATGTCTGATTCTTCAGGACACCATGACTTCCAGCTAGAAAATATCTGAGGCCGGATTTGAATTCAGGAAGATGCATCTTCCTGACTCCAGGCCCAGTACTCTATCCATCGCACTATCCAGCTGTCAAGACTAGCTATGTGTCCCTTAGCAAATCACTTGAGCTAAAATTGTACATTGGGAAGGGACTAAATTGTGAGTCTAAGGACTTGGGTTCAAATCATAGCTCCATACTTAATTTCGTGTGACCTTGGGCAAGTCATCAAAATTCTCTGGTCTCTGGTTCCTCATCTGCAAAATAAGAGGGTTACATAAACTGGCCTCTGAGGTCCTTTCCAGACCTGAATCGATAATCCTGTGGCCTCATATGTAAAATAGCCTAACATAAGAGAATGAATATAAAGTGCTTTTCAGACTTTAAATTACTATATAACCAGGAAAGACCATTCACTGGAATGCAGGTCAGACCTGGGTCCTAGTTCCAACGATGCCACTAATTATACAAATCATTTCATTTCCCTGGGACAGTTTCTTCATCTATTAAATAATGAGATTAGACTAGATATGGGGTGGGGGATCTATAGTGGCCCTCTAGGTCATCAAGTGTAACCCTTTGATTGAATCTAAACTTCACAGAACATAATAATTTAATAAAAACAAAAGTTTAGATTCAATCAAAGAGCTGCACTTGAGGACCTAGAGGGCCACATGTGGCTTCAAGATTGCAGGTTCCCCACCCCTGGAAGATCTTTGTATTTCTTTTCAGCTTGTATAGTTGTGATTCTTGGACAGTATAGGGTTCCCAGGTCTTAAATAGCTATCTTCTTCCCAACCTCCTTTGTCCATGACACACACTGAAAGTGAGATGAGATCATGGACTCTACCCTTTAGATCAAATCAGCCAGTTCTTGCTCCTTTTCTCATGATTTCCTGACTACTCTGCCCTATCCTTTTCTCAACCCTAGCTCAGATCTTCTTTCTCTAGCTAGAACCTTCCCTAATCTAGAGGTCATGTCTTCTCTGCTTCCCTCCTCTCCTCCCCACTATTCAGTGCTTACTCTAGGAATAATAATAATAGCTGACATTTGTATACTGTTCTAAGGTTTGCAATGCTATATATGTGTATATATATATACGCATATATATATATAGAGATACACATATATACATACATAATCAGCCCATTTGATTTTTACAACCATCCAATGAGATGACTGCTATTATTGTCCCAATGTTAGGGATAAATTAAATGAGACTCAGAGGTCACAAGGTAGCAGCTAATAAATGTTTTAGGAAGGTTTTAAATCCAAGTCTCCCTGACTCCAAGTCCAGCCCTCTATCTACTACATCAAAAGAACTAGGAGACCCAAGTTACCACCACCAGCAACCAAAATTCAAATCTAGATTTCTAGTTTTGCTAGAGCCTTCAGGGCTCAGGAATGGTGCTTCTTCCCAGGCAGAGAATGATCTTTTACAAAAGCCTTGGGTTCCAGATAAAAGACGATGGAAAAGAGCTTTAGATCAATAATGAGGTAAAGACATTATTTCAAAGATAAAGGCCAAAAAATTTTAAACTCAATTATGGGAAACCCCCTTCTTCAAATAACAATGTTCCTAAAAGGGAAAGCTGAGTGAGATGAAATGTGAAGATGAATCAAAAGAGTTGGGCTCCAAACATAAAAAATGGGGGAGGAAAAGAAGAGAAGGAGAAAGAAGAGAGACAGAGATAGGATAGAAACATAGAAAGAGAAATTAAGAGGAAGGAAGGGATGAATGAAAGAAGAGGTAAAGAAAAGGAGGGAGAAAAAGAAAGAGAGGAAAAGAAAGAAAGAAGGGAAGGAGGAAGGAAGGAAGGAAGAGAGAAAGAGAGAAAGAAAAATAAAGAGGGAAAAAGAAAGAAAGAGAGGGAGGAAGAAGCAAGGGAGGGAGAAAAAGAGAAAAAAGGAAAAGAAAGGAAGGAAAAGTAAGGGAGGGAGGGAATGATGGAGTGAAGAAGGAAAAGAGAAAGAAAGGAAGGAAGAAAGGAAGGAAGGAAGAAATAGAGGGAGGGAGGAAGCAAGGGAGAGGAAAGAAAAAATTGAGAGAGGAAGAAAAAGAAAGAAAGAAAAAAGGAAGAGAAAGAGAGAGAGAGAGAGAGAGAGAGAGAGAGAACAATAGAATTTTAGAACTTGAAGCAACTTGAGAGACTATCTAATCCAACCCCTTCGAAGGTCCCAAAAGGTACAGTGACTCACCCAGGGTCACATAACAAGTTGGTGGCTGAGTTGAGACTAGAACAAAGTTCTCCTGACTCCAAGTATAATATACTTTTACCTCCCATCCCAAACCCATGAGGCAGCAGAGAGGTACAATGAGATGGAGAAGACTGGAGAACTCTTCCAAGAGATGGTGACAGTGAATGGTGAGATAGAAGGGGCCTGTGTAAAAAAAAGGAATTTATGTGATTTAGGAGACAGAGAAGGTACATAGTAAAGGCAGAGGAGTGTTGGTAAATGTTTAACAACTGGCTCTCCAAGAAAAAAAAAGTACACACAATACACTTTCAAGTTTAATCAGTTACTAACATTTCCTCCATCACTTTCTTAAGTCTAGACAATCAACAAAACAATCAATCAAACCCTGATTTATGACACTTACTGATTTCCTCCGTATAAAAGCTCACTCTGAAATGCGTCACAGTTGTCTCTCTCACAAGCCAATAGGAGCTGATTTCAGCATACTCCTGATTAAAAGCTAACGAATGACATGTTTGTACGTACAAATGTATGCTTATGGCTCCCTGTAGGTGCAATGTTTCATTATACCCTGGACACTTTCTTTCTACTTCTATTGTATTGGAACATAGCACAAAGAGCTCTGAATGTGGAGTCCTAAGAATTAGCTTAAAGTCTCAGCTGTGCCATACATTGTCTATGACCTTGAATAAGTCACTTAAACTCTTAGTAGCAAGTCTCTAAGACTAAGCTGACAAGTAGGTTGCCAGTGTCCATTGGAGAAGGGATTGTCCCCACTGGGATAATTATCTACACTGATTAAAATAAGAAGGCCAAACCAAAATAAATAAATATATTCATATGCCTGCCCCACCCCAAATTGTCAGTATTTACTTCTTAGAACCCATTGTTTCTGAAACTAAAATTCATTTACAGGGAGGTAATCTTGGGTCACATTGCCTACCTTTAGTCCAGGACAGAGGGAATCTAGGGCTTCACATCTTCATGAGTGACCACTTCCTTACTCGTTCACTAAGATTCAACCTGGGCCTCACACACATAGGCTTGACCCCAAGAGGAACATTTAGAAGGAATAAGTAATGGTTAAAGGTGGAAATTGGACTCAGAAGGAGAGTGAGAGAGGATACCTGCAAGGAGAATTATTTAAAAGTTACTGACTGGCTGCATGAGACTCCAACACAAAGAAATACGCCCACAAATGCACAGGGAGTGGGAGAAGAAATCTTGTTTTAACATTCAGAGCCCCAGGGGAGGTCCATCCCCTTTCAAGGGGAACTGGACCAAGAGGAGAAAATGGCAGGGCTTGGCTACAAGCCTTGAGTATCAGGGCATCTGGCCAAGAATGCTACATGTAATTAAGGATGAGTTATGGTCTGTTGGGAGTGATGACAACTATTATATTCAGTGCCTTAAGTTCCAGTGGGAAAGACATAGCTCTGCAATGTTCCCCATTCCATACTCCTTTATGCAAGGTGGGATGGTCAGATATTATAAGACTGACTAGGTGGTGCAATGGATAGAGCTGCAGGCCTGGAGTCAGGAAGACGTGAGTTCAAATGCAGCCTCACACACTACCTGTGTGACCCTGGACAAGTCATTTACCTCTGTTTGCCTCAGTTTCCTCATTTGTAAAGTGAGCTAGAAAAAAATGGCAAACCATTCAAGTATCTTTGCCAAAAAATCCCCAAATGGAGTCATGAAGAATCAGACACAATGAAATGACTGAACAACAACAGTAAGCTGATGTCTCAGTTGTGAAACTGAATTTGTGTCACTGGGTATGCATGTTTAGTCTCAGGACAAAGAAATGCCCTGACTCTCTAGACCAGCAGTTCTCGACCTGTGTGTCGCGACCCCTTTGGAGTCTAATGACCCTTTCACAGGGGTCACAGGGGTCGCCTAAGACCATTGGAAATATGTGTTTTTCGATGGTCTTAGGCGACCCCTGTGACCCCTGTGAAAACACATATTTCCAATGGTCTTAGGAACCTCCTCTATCCCCAGGCGGGTCTCCAGGCAGATCCACCCACATGCAGACACACCCACATACAACTATGAAAAGGTCCCAGCATTAGGAAGGTTGAGAACCACTGCTCTAGACCTAACATCAGAAAAGCCAAGGAATGATAGAAATCCTGCACACGAGTAACTACCTTCAACTAATCTTTAAATGTATTAATAACAAGACAGGGATCATGGAAAGCACTGACCTTCACCATAGCAGAAAGGGTCAGCACCATGGAATGGCAAGAGAACTGGCTACAGAGATGGAGGAATGGGGTTTAAATCCCATCTCTTTGACTTACTACTTGTGAGACCTTAGGCATGTTACTTAAGTCACTCAGACACCCAGGCAGTCAACAAGCACTTATTAATTGCTTCCTAGTCTTAGTCCTAATCACAGGGAATACAAAGACAAGCAAAAAGAAAGACAGTCCCTGCCCTCAAGGGGCTTACGTTCTAATAAGGAAAAAGACCACACATAAAAGGAAACTGAAAAGGGTGGGAAGACAGGAAGTTAGAGACTGGCAATGATGGAGAAGACCAGAGGAGCACAGTCTGAAGGGATATGAAGACCCCAGATCTCACTCATTTTCCTCATTTATAAAATGAGTTTGGACCAGATGATCTGAAAGGCCCTTTCAGCTCAAAAATTCTAAAACATTGAGCATAATAAAATAGCCCAAAGAGGAAAACTGAGTGAGGCAAACAAGTTTCATTTGCTTTGTTTGGTCGTGGTGTTTTTTAAGCAAGGACAACATGGGCTTAGTAGAAAGAGCTTTAGATTTCTGGCCCAAAGACCTGGGTTCCAATCCCAGCTCTTTTACTTGTGACCTGTATGACCTTGAACAAGTCACTTGACCTCACTGGGTCTCAGTATCTTCAACTAGAAAATGAAAAGGTTAGACAAGATGACCTCTAAAATACCTTACATTTGGACATTCTGGAGTAAAACCACGTGGAGTACAACAGAAGTTTCTGACATCCTTTTTGCCATCAGACCCTGCTTTAGCATTGTTCTGGCGGTCACTGATGGTACAATAACAAATTCACACAGTTAAAAGGGAGAAAATGTGTTCATTCCTATACCCTAAAGAGATCAGAGAAAGAGGGAAAAGATCCATATGCACAAAACTATTTATAATAGCTCTTCTTGTAGTGGCAAAGAATTGGATACTGGGGAAATGCCAATCAGTCTGGGAATGGCTAAGTTATGGTATATGAATGTGTACTATTGTGCATACTATTGTGTGGTAAGAAATTATGAGGTGGATAGTTTCTGAAAAATCTGGAAAGTCTTGTATGAACTGATGCAAAGTTAAATGAACAGACCCAGAAGAACAAGTCATACAACAGCAGCCATTTTGTTAAGATAATCTACTTTGAAAGGTTCAGCAACTCTGATCCACACAATGACCAACCACGATTCCAAAGGACTCATGACGAAACCTGCTGTCCACCCCCTGATGGAGAGCAGATGGACTCGGGTGGCAGACTGAAGTATATACTCCTCTCTTTTAAAAAAAAAAATTTTTGGACATGGCTAATGTGGAATTTATTTTGCATGACGATACATCTTTTTAATGGATTTTGTTTTTCTTTCCTTCTCAATGAGTAGAAAAGGGATAAGGGCAGGGAGATTATTCAAAATGGAAAATAAAATTATATTTAAAAAGAACTACAAATGACATAAAAAGAGAGAAAATGTGTCAGAGGAATTCATCAGAAGAACCAGATGTTTTCACTTTAGAAAAGAGAAACAGCATTGTCAAACCTGACTGTAGTATATTACCACATTATAAATTCTTTTCAGTGTTATCTTTATGGATACAACAAAATTTGTGGTTCAATTGTCATATTTATAAGCACTTAAGAAATAGATGCTCCAATACTTTGACCCAAAGATCCCACTGCAGTGCGTTTGACCTCAAGGAGGTCAAACATAGAGAAAGCTTCTGTATATACCGAAATATTCACAACAATCTATTTGGGGTAAAAGAAATAACAAATTGGACACTTCCTAATTGGGGAATAGCTAAACAAATTGTGATACGTGAATATAATGGACTATAAGAAGTGATGAATACGAAGAATTCAGGGAAGCATGAGAAGACTGTACTATCTGATGCAGAATGAAGCAAACCAAACCAAGAAAATATTGTGCACCATGACTACGAAAATGTAAACAGAAAAAGAAACTAAACACTATCTTAAATTCTTTTGACCGGACCTGGTCCCATTGAAAAATTGGCAAAAAGCCCCCCTTTCATTGCCGAGGTAGGAGACTATGGGTTTGAGGTATTGTATATGCTGTGAGACACAGTTGATGTGTTGGTTGGTTTTGTTGAATAGGCTTTTTTCTCTTTTTAAAAATTCTTTATTACAAGGAATGTTTTCCACTGAAGGGGAAAGAATGCAGAATGTAATCAGAAATGAAGGAGATATAAAAACAAAAGATATGAAATTTTTTAAAGAAATAAATACATTTAAAGCTCTAGTCCTATACTTCATTATGTCATAAAAATGATCTTGTGTTCTTGAAGATTATGTCAGCAGGGTATAAATTCTGACAGTTCCTATCAAGCTAGAAAACCTTTGGTTATGGATCCAGCAAAAGATTATTAGTCCGCTGTCTTAGCTTAGCTAAGTTCAGAGAGACACATCACCATTAAATTGACCACCAATGATCTATTACTTTGGCCGCAGAGATTCATGACATCATCTACTAAGTCACAAAGGGATTGAGATTTGCCTTAGGGGAAGGAAAACCCACAACTGATCTTTTGTGGTAGTAATGAATTAAGATTCTATTTTTTAAACCATAGCAAGTCCTAGGTATGTCCTCCCAAATACTCTTTATTTTCCTAATAATAATTCCTTATGTAGTAGGGGCAGCTAAGTGGTACAGTGGATAGAGTGCCCAGCCCAGTGTCTTGAGTTCAAATTTGACCTCAGAGGCTTACTAGCTATATGACCCTGTACAAGTCACTTAACCATGTTTGCCTCAGTTTTCTCATCTGTAAAATGAGCTGGAGAAGAAAATAGCAAATGACTACAGTATCTTTACCAAGAAAGCCCCAAATGGGGTCACAAAGAGTTGGACATGACTGAACAACAACAAAATTTATAAGGTGCTTTACACTTATAAAGCACTTTCACATACATTATCTCTTTTGCTGCTTATAACAATTCAATGAGGATGGATACTGTATTATTATCCCCATTTTATACGTAATGAAATTGAAACTCAGAGGGATCAAGCAGTTTAGCGATTTTCTCACAGCATTACAGTTAGAAAGTGGTAGGTCTTCTGACTGATACTGTGCTCTTGCCATGCTACCTCCCAGTGCAATGAATCATTATTGCCCTTTCAAAGGATGCATCACAGTGTAATCTGTGACTGTGCTTGCAGATAAGACAAATTGCTCAGGAAAGAGAATAATGACTCTACTTTTCTGTTACTGGGTTGCACCTTGAGCTAACTGCAACACCAAGCAGACCCCAAGTCTTTGCATTTTTTAAGTTCTTTTGATATATATATGTAAGCTCCCTCTTCTGGACTCACTTCCTCTTCTGAAGCAAAGACTCAGTAGACACAGAAGGATTCAAATTATAGAACATCAAGCTAGAATGGACTTTATGGATCATCTCACCCAACCTTCCCATTTTACAGAGGAGGAAACTGAGGCACAGAAAGATAAAGTGACTTGATTCACACAACTCATTAGTGGAAGAGCCAAGACTAGAAGCCAGGTCTCCACACTCCTTAATTCTCCTTACTTTGATGTAGGATAGGTTAAATTGACATTTTCATGATTTTTTTCCCTTGATTTTAGATGAATTTTGGTCCCAGGTTCTTTTGATGGGAGTTATTGCACCCGGTGCAATAAATTACACATGTTTTTCATTAAATCTATTATACATGATCTTGTCATTTGTTGCCTAAGTACTTCAATATCTCCATATAATTTACCATTTGTATCCATCTAATATTTAGAACCACTGCCAATCCTAAGAGGCTGGGGCACTCTGGTCTACTTCTCTCATCAATGGACACATCTGCTCTAGATTCAAGGTCATAGTTTAAACCAGATTCAGTCTTAGGATTGCCTGGACAGTTTTCAGTTTGTTAAACCCCATAACAACATTTTGTGGACAAAAAATTTAAAGTTTAAGTTTTGGCTCAAGTTTGTGACTTACCCAGAGAAGAGAGTAGAAAGGCACTCAGTATATAGTATGGATCCAGTATGGGACAGGTATTTATTTCCTACACAGAAAAAGGAATACTATACCGAACACCTGCAAAAATAAAATTAAAAAAATACTCAGTAACCTCAGTTATAATCTGCTGGGACTTAAACCTCATGAAAACATAATGTAGTTTGCAGGACAACTGATTAGGTATTTTACATTTCACTTCAGCTTTAGGCATCCAAACAAAAAAAAAATGGAGCAGGCTTGGTTGTCAGTAGAATACTTGCTACCATTTAACTCTTACCAAAAGAACCTGGAACCAAAATTCACAAGCTCACCTTCAAGTCTAGACTCATAGATTCATAGGTCTTGGGGGAAGACACTTATTCATCTAAAATCAGGGGGAGGGGAAATCATGAAAAGGTCACTTCAACCTCTCCTACATCAAAATAAGGAGAATTAAGGAGTGTGGAGTCCTGGCTTCTAGTCTTGGCTCTTCCATTAATGAGTTGTGTGAATCTTATCAGGCAAGTCATTTTCTCTTTCTGGGCCTCCCCTGTAAAATGAGAAAGTTGGATGAGATGATCCATAAGGTCCCTTCTATCTTGATGTTCTATAATTTGAATCCTTCTGTGTCTACTGAGTCTTTGCTTCAGATGAGGAATAGAAAATCCATATGGAAGTCAGCCCTAGGAGAGGAATCTTACAGATATATCAAAAAAAATTTTTAAAACAGCAAAGGCTTGGGGTTTGTGTGGTTTTGCAATTAGCTCAAGGTGCAACCCAGTAACAGAGAAGTGGAGTCACTATCCTCTTTCCTGAACAATTTGTCTTGTCTGCAAGCACATTTACAGATAACACTGTGATGCATCCTTTCAAAGGGCAAACACCAATAGAGAGATTGCTACAGCCTGAAAAAATTGGTGCTATTTCTATATCATAAAAAACCACTTACTAAGCATCTAGAGCAATCTGAGGGCCAAACGGAAGAGCAACAAAAAGTGAAAATTAGGCCAGATGGTTACAGATGAGTAGGAAGAAATAGCATGATTACATTGGGACAATATTAGAAAAGTCAGACCAGGAAGGAGATGCAGCCAGCTCAGGAGACAAGAAAAGTAACCATTTTTCTTTCAGTCATACAGGGTGTCCCCAAAAGTTCTGCTGTGGTTTTAAATTTTAGTAGCTTAAACTGCACTGGGACTTTTGGGACACACTGATTAGGCTCAGCAGGGGCAGAGGAAAATTTGACTGCCAC
>JAQQSU010010915.1:0-12304 GCA_028627135.1 Pseudochirops cupreus | reverse complement strand
GTGGCAAGTCAAAGGTCAAGAGAACTGGGGATGACCCAGGATTCAGTGGATAACCTTGGCCTTCTAAATTAAAGGCTTCCCCAGGCCTTAGTTTATCTGAGGCTATGTCCATTCAATGACTTAAGGACAAGGCAAGAACTGAGATGAAAGATGTGGTAAAAAGCAATACATAACAGGTATCTGAAAAGGGAGTGGGAAGGTAGAATTTAGCAAAACTGAGCAAAGTAGAAGAGAGATGGTCAGGCTGATAAATTATGTTCTGTGGGAGAGATCAAGAGGTGGTCCTCATCTGAGTCTTAGTTTACCCTCCTGTAAAATGAGAAAAAAAAACAACTTATGCATACATGTGACACCTATAATAAATACTTGCCTCCAAGGCTTGGTGTAAGTCTTGAGAAAGAACAATAATACACGACGACTTTTAAATCCTAAAAAGCTGACATGTAAATATAAGCTATTATCATCCTATTTTTTTTTTATGGATTTCAATATCTTTTCTAAACAATTTGTTATCTAATTGCCCAGAAATAGTTCATTGTGAATTTACTTTCATGTTGTTAACCATTTCCTTCCTGTCCACTAGGGTTTAGTGAATTCAGTTCTTTGTGATGTTTTTCAGTGGTTTCTACATACAGTGACTTTTGCCTATTTTCCTGGGCAAAATGTGTTTTCAATCATAGAGACAAATTTTTGACAGCTGTAAGAGGAATTTGATGGGCAGCGAAGTGTAACCGTGGGTAGAGTGCCAGACCTGGAGTGAAGAAGACTCTTCTTCATGACTTCAAATCCAGCCTCAGACATTTACTAGCTGTGTGATCCTGGGCAAGTCACTTACCCCTCTTTGCCTCTGTTTACTCATGTATAAAAGGAACTGGAGAAGGAAATGGCAAACCCATCCAGTATCTTTGTCACGAAAACCCCAAATGGGATCACTAAGAGTTGGATATGACTGAAAAATGACTGAACAAGTACTTGAGCAAAATCCCTCAAGCTTGAATAACTTTGTGATTAAAATCACTTTAACTCTCCATTTTAAAATGCTGTTAAGATTTTCTTCTTGAATCTTGCTTAAAAATATTTTTAAAAGAGATAGCTTTGTTTAAGAAACAATAACATAAACTAAAATTTCTGATATACAAATTATATATAAAGATTAACCTGTACTTTTTAACCTAATCTGGTTAAAACTTTGCTAAAGAAATAAATGTGTATATGTCTATCCATCCATCTATCTATCTATCTATCTATCTATCTATCTATCTATCTATCAACATGTATACATAGATAATGAAATCATTGGTTTACCTAAGTATGAACTAAGGTATTTATTCACAGATTTGGAGATGAGAGACTATAGAGATAATTTAGTCCAATCCCTTCCATACACAGTTGAAAAAACTGTGGAAAAAAGTGAGGATAAACTACTCATCCTCCAATGAGCACGGCTTTTATCTTGTCTCCTTCTATTCCTGATAATCCACTGTTAATTTTGTGCAGAGTAATTCATGAATGTATCTTTCTATCCTGCTCCTACTAGCGACCGTCTTCATAATCATGTGGAACTTCATCTAAATAAAGTCTCCTTGGGGTGGAGTCAAGATGGCAGCATAGAAGCAGGAAAACTCTGTGGCTCCCCCCATAACCATCTCAAATACCTATAAAATATGACTCTAAATAAATTTTAGAGCTACAGAACCCACAAAGTGACAGAGAGAAATATTTCCTGCTGAAGGCAGCCAAGCAGGAGAACAGGAAGAGTTCATCACAGCACACTGGGAGCAGACTCCAGCTGTGCATAAGCCCTGTGTTTTTAGCCCGAGGGTGGCCTGAACCAGTCATGGCTGGAGCATTCGGGAGAGTGGATCACCAGCAGCTGTGGAACTTTCCAGAATCATCAACCCATAAATTGCAAAGACAAAGTAAAAAGTGAGTAGAACCCTGCTAAATCTGGGGGTAGGGGGGCAGAGTGCAGTTGAGTCTTTGTTCCCACAATGAGAAGTGGTGGAAATGGCAGCCCTGCAGCCACCTCCATGGGGCTGCTTCAGAGCTCCCAGGATGCAGAACTTAGGGTGGCCAAGCTAACCATTCAGAGGTTAATCACTCTTGCCTTTAACTGCCTGAATTGGGATCACAGTCTTGGGTAGTGGTCCTGAGATGTGTGACCAGTGAGCCAAAGCTGGTAGGGGCTGTAGAGACGGCACCCTCCTAATAGCTCTGGCAGCTGTGAAAATCCCAGTGATTTGGGACAAAGCTCTCCCCTCTGGAAGCAGAGTTCTACTCTGGCAAAGAGCTCAAAAGTCATGCCATTGGCTGGCAAGATGAGCAAACAGAAGAAGGAAAGCAAGCACAACCATCCAACTGTAGATTTCTTTTCTGGAGACTAAAAGGATAAAAACATGGAATGGTAGGAAGACAACACCATCAGAACTCCTGCAGCAAAAGCTTCGAAGAAAAATATAAACTAGTTACAGGCCATGGAGGAGTTCAAGACAGATTTTGAAAATGAAGTAAGATAAATGAAGGAAAATTGGGAAGAAAAATGAGAATGATGCAAGAATATCATGAAAAGAGTCAACAACCTGACTGAAGAAAATAAAACCTTAAAAAATAGACTAACTCAAATGGCAAAAAAGGCCCAAAAAGCCAATGAGGAGAAGAATGCCTTAAAAAGTCAAATTTGCCGGATGGAAAAAGAACTTCAAAAGCTCACTGAGGAGAATAATTCCTTCGGAATTAGCTTGGGAACAAGAGGGGGGATAGGATGGAGGGAAATATAGTCAGACTTTCACAATATATCCACTACAGAAATGTTTTGTGTAACTACACATGTACAACCTATAGTGAATTGCTTATCTTCCCAGTAAGGGTGGGAAATGAGGGAGGAAGGAAAGAATCTGGAATTAAAGTTTTCAAATGAAATGTTAAAAAAAATTATTATTTACATGCAACTGGGAAATAAAATATACATGCTCTGGGGTATGGAGATCCATCTTGCCCTACCAGAAAGTCAGAGGGTGTATGGGGGAGGATATAGAAGAGAGCAGATTGGGGCAGGGGTATTCAGCAGGATCGCTATTTTGGGGTGGTAGTTAGGGGAAAGACAGGGAGAAAATTTGTAACTCAAAATCTTGTGGAAAAGAATGATGTAAATTAAAATAAACACAAAAGTTAATTTAAAAAATTAAATTTATTTTAAAAAATAACAAAATAAATAATGTCTCCTTCCCAGTTGTGGAATCTAAATATTTCTGTTACAATAGGAAATCATGCAGGGAATTAAGATGATCCAAGGAAAATATGTAACTTTTTAAATTTTACTATTCCAAACTGTGAGATGAAGAAAAGATGGACATTAGTGATATACAGAAATAATTGAGTTTAATTTGCAAAGAAGATTTCATATGAATTTTTTTTTTGTTTTCAGTACTAGAGTATTAGGTATGAATATAGACAGAAGTGAATTTGAGGCATGTTGCAATTTTTTTAGAAGTATTTGTGCTTTGGCTTCTTTATCTAATACCAATAAATATTCACTGAGACTTTTTTTTTTCATTATCTAGAGGTAAAAGTGTTGAGGTGATCATTTTCTGCCACTTTTGTACTGCTTTTCTCTTTGGCTGGAGCAGACTCTGGCCCTTTGTTTATATTTCTCTACTCCCATGTGGCCTATAGTGAATGGATTAGGCCAATATAGGATTTAGTGATTATGGCTTTACTACGGTAAAACAGTGGCATTTTCCATCCATAACTGTGTAAGAACTGAGTAAGTTTTGCCTAACATTCTTATTCTTTCTTTGCACCTATGAACAAGGATTGTTTCCTTGTTAAAATAAAGAATAACTAAAATTTGGTTCTTGATTCCTATTTCTAACAAAATCTGGGTTATGTCCCAAATTAGTTTCTCTAAGTTGAAATCAAATAGTTAAAAATATTTCATAATTCACATGTGAGTATGCAATCTGTTTTTCTCCAAACTAGACACATTTCAATCTACACACAAAAGGAAAATTTTTTAACCAATTATAGATAAGGCATACCTTAAAACTAATTAATTAATTCATTCAAAATTTGTTAAATATCTACTGTTTTCAGGGCACTAAGTGGTGACACAAAGTTCCCATAAGTCATGATCCCTACACTGGTAGAACTTAAAGGGCTAATACAACCCCCAGTTACTATAATAACAATTATTTCCAACAATGCTCTGTGAGATCCTGAATTAAAGTCAAAGAAGAAACATCTATTATTTCTGTAACTTATACTTCCATGCTTCATTGATACATAAAAATATGGATATAGGTTACTCTACTCACAATCCCTTTATAGTTCACTAAAAAATAATCTTTGGGGCTTCATGCTCCTGGAAAAGACACAATTTTATGGCCAATTAGATTAGCTTCTTTCAACCTAGAAACAATAGGATGACCCTAGGGTGAGATATAGACCATCAATTATGGAGTCTGTACTTGAAGCCCTTGAAGCCCTTCAGACTGGTAACATCTCCCTGTGCTACACTAGTACAGTCTTTAAGAATCTAGGATTACCTTATGTTGTGATGAGACTGAATAGTAGTTTTGTGGATAATCTAATTCTCTTTAAACTTTACTTTGAAATAGTATTAAATTACAGTCATTAAAGTTTTAAGCTGTAAGCACTAGTGTTTTAAAATAAAGTTAAAAGTTCAGTCTTGGACCCATATAGCAGCATGATATAATGACATGAACATAGTAGGATTTGGAGTGGAAAAGTCTTGGTCTAAATCCCAGCTCTGCTAATTCCTACCTATGTGAACTTGGCCAAGTCTCTTCATGTCTCCATGTTTTAGTTTCTTAATTTGTATAAAGATAAGATTGTAGTATATTACCTCTAAAGGCCCTTCAAGCTCCAAATTCTGTGATTATCAAAACATGAAATCTGTCCCTCTATTGGCATTCTAAGTTTACCAGCACTTCATAGAAAACCACTGGAGTTACAACCTTTTTTTTTCAGTGTAACTTTGTGTTATTTAAAGTAAGACTTTTGAGCGTACCATGCATAAATATTGAAAGCTTTTCAAATTTTTATAAAGGTTATCTGATTAAAAACTCAGAATCACAGTAGTTTAGCATTAGAAGGAACCTCAGCAGCTATTTTAATCTGACCTATAACTGAATAAGAAGACTCTCCTCAGTATAGCTGACCATTAGCCAGTTAGTCTTTTTTGACAATTGACAGTAAGAGAAAACCCACTTTTTCCCAAGGTAGTCCATTCAAATTTTGAATAACTTTATGGGGATGTATTCCTTATAGTTGATTTATATACAAACCCAACTTTCACTCACTGCTCCCAATTCTGCCCTCTGGGAAAAGGAAGAACTTGTCTAATCTTTCTTCCAGACAGAGTTTCTGATAACTGAAGGAAGTTATTATGTCAACCCTTCATCCCTGAGTCTTCTAGTCTCCAAGATACACTCCCTTATTTCCTTCCATCAGTATGATATATAGTATGATTTCAAGTGGCTTGACCATTCTTATCACCACCATTCAAATGCTTTTAGTTTTTCAGTTGTCTTTCTTCCTCTCCTATGCCCTTCTAAATTACCAAAGGTAAAGCAATTATCTTTTCTTACATCAAGCCATTCAAATGGACTATTTATTTGTGAATTTCCAGCAAATCGTCTAATAATCTTAAAAAACATACTATTTTGAGCAAAGCATGCTATTCAGATAATACATATTACTGAGTTTGCCTTATAGCATCAGACAGATGAGGATGCCATAGTTAATCTCTAATAAGGAGAATGGGTCTCTCCCAGGTGTAAGTTGTATCATCACCATTACTCCTAGGCTGTACTCTGGAGCAGTCAATTGGAAGCTCCCTGTTTATTCCAGGGTAGTCACTGTGATGCTTCCTAAAACATCTGCAGCTGGCCTTGAGCCATCCCTCTGCCAGAGGACTTGGTATCATTGGTCAGTTCAGATCCTTGCAGCAAGAAAAGCCTGATCAGATTATATGAGAGTGATACTTATCAATTCAGTGCCAAGGTCCCAGCACATAAAAGAAAACTAAGAAATTATTTCAATAAGTTCATTTGTACATATATGTGAACCAAAAATGATATACAATGTTCAAGTTTGCTACTCATTTCATTAAAAAAAAGGGAGGGGGAGATTTACTCTTAACTTTAATAGCTGATAGTTGGTCTGTTTGAAGTTTCAGGTAAAATTCATATCACTATGTATAAATATGTTATTCAGTTTCAGCATCATTACGAACAGAATACTTTGCAAAAGGAAGTCTGTAGTAATACTAACAACAGAAAATAGTTGATTGAGCTATCATCCTAAAGGAGATTGCTTTGTGGAAAAGACTGTATTTTGCCAAAGCAGCTTGAAGTTGGTTCAAATTGCTACTAGCCACCTGTTTTTCTGCCACTATGCTTCAAAGTATTTTAGCATATATTTATATAAAAAATCTTTGAACAGTATTTTGATATTTGTATAATGTTTTATTATTATGTTATGTAATCATCAAGAGCAAAAGAATCACGTAAGTTTAGGCTGTATTATACTAGATTATGATTAAATAAGTACAGCAAAGGAGCTTTGGAAGGGAACAGGATGGGGACTTTAGGGGAAGATGCAGAGGGGCAAGAGAGAGAGAGAAAGAGGGAGAGCTAGAATAATAAATTTTCCTACCAAAATGGCTTATAGTTATTTTCCTAGTTACTTCTTCCTTGAGAACATCAAGAAAGGACCCAAAATAAGAGTCCACAGTTAAACTATTTCTGATAAATCATGCATCCTAAGGCAAATTTGAATAAAGGAAAATTTTGTCAGAATTAGATTTGGAAAATTGAAAGCAATATAAAGAGGGTATGATGAAAAAGCACAATAATATTATATTTCTTTAATAGCCTTTCCATAATTTAAAATATAATATTTATTTCAAAAGAAAGAATATGTAAAGGAAATAGTATGGCATAGGGGAAAGTACACTAAGTCAGAAGACCTGGCTCTATGACTTGCTTATTGTTTATTCAGGCACATGAAAAAGCATAGAGTACAGGGTCTACAAGCAAGAAGATCTGAGTTCAGATTCAGCCACAGACACTTAATAGCTGTGAGATATCAGGCAAATGATTTAAACTCTGTTGGCCTCAATATTCTCTTCTATGATATGAGGATATTAATAGTGCTTATCTTCCAAATTTGTTGTGAGGATTAAATAAAATGATTAAATAAGAGCTTAACACAATGCCTGATAGAAAGAACAATATGACATTTTGTTATGTCATTGTAATTATAACTATTATTATCATTAGGTGACCTTGACCAGGTCACTTAAACCTCCCTGGGCCTTGGTTACCTTATCCATAAAACAAGGAAATTGGTAGCAAATCTCCCAGGTACTGTCAATCTATAACTCAATAATCTGATGAGTTAGATAGTGATTTTGTTTTCTTTTACTTTATTTATTTAATTGCATTCTATTTATTAAAAACCGTGCCAAGACATTCTCTGCTTCATAGCAAGGTTTCATGACTCAGAAGGCAACATGGGATCTCTCTGAGAGAAGGAGATACTTAAATTGTAAATCTCTGAGCACCTGTTTAGTGGCAGTATCCAAGAATATATTTAATATATTAATTTATTTTGTTAAATATTTCTTAACAATTATTTTTAAAAATTCAAGTTTCAAATTTCCTCCTGTCCCTTTTTATCCTTAAGAAGGCAAGAAATTTGATATTGATTATTCATGTGAAGTCTTGAAAAACATATTTGCATATTAACCATGTTGCAAAAAAAATACAGACAAAAATAAAAGTAAAGAAAGTTTAAAATGTCTGCTTCAATATACATTCAAAATTCATCAGTTATCTCTCAGGAGGCGGACAGCATTTTTCATAATGGGTCATTTGAAATTGTCTTGATCAGAGTAGCTAATTCAGAGTTGATCATGTTTATGATATTTCTGTTACTATGTACAATGTTCTTCTGATTCTGCTTGCTTCACTTTTGATCAGTTCACATGAGTTTTCCTAAGCATTTTTTTTCCAAAATCATCATGCTTGTCATTGCATAAGGCACAATAGTATTCCATCAGAATAATATTCCACAAGTTGTTCATAATTACCCAGCAAATGGACATCGTCTCAATTTCCAATTATTTGCCATCATAAGGGGAACTGTTATAATATTTTGGTACAAATAGACCCTTTTCCCTTTTCTTTCATCTCTTCTGTTAACCTGGGGAATTTATATTTTTTTTTCACAATTTCATTTGGATTGTCAATTTTAGTGGCATATAATTGAGCAAAATAACTCCTAATAATTGCTTTAATTTCCTCTCCATTGGTGGTCCATTCCCTCTTTTCATTTTTGATACTGTTAATTTGGTTTTCTTCTTTCTTTTTTTTAAAACAAGTTAAGCAATGGTTTATTTTTGTCTAATTTATGGTTAAAACAAGCATTTCTATAAAACAAGTTAAATTTTTAAAAAGACTATTGAACATGAAACTACAAATCTGTTTTAATTATCATAAAGGTTTTTCTTTAACTTCTAATTTTATTAATCTTTCCTATGATTTTTAGGATTTCCACTATTGTGCTTAATTAGATATTTTAAATCTCTAGTTTTTTATTTTTATTGTCAATTTGTTGATCTCTTCTTACTCTTTTTTGTTGATGTGTACGTGTTTAGAGATACAAATTTTCCCCTAAACATTGCTTTGTGGTATATCACAAATTTTGCAATGTCGTCACATTGTCATTCTCTTTAATGAAATTATTGATTGTTCCTATGCTTTATCCTTTGACCTACTCATTGTTTAGGATTAGATAATTTAGTTTCCAATAATTTTCAATCTATGCTTGCAAGACCCTTTATTAAATGTATTTTCATTGCATTATGATATGAAAAAAGTGCATTTAATATTTCTGCATTTGGTCATGAGATTTTTATTCCTCTAGCCAGTTTTTGTGAAGGTGCTATATTCACCTGAACAAAAGGTATAATCTTTTCTATTCCCATTCAATTTTCTCCAGAGGCCTATCTTATCTAATTCAGGGAGGTAGGGGAGGGTGAGGTGGCAGACAAGAGAGGACAGAAGTGGAAGAAAAAGAAAATCTTTTTGCAAACATACAGTTAAACAAATCAAATTCCTCCATTATCTGTATCCAAAAAATCATGTCTCATTCTGTACCAAAAGTCCATCACCACTGTGTTAGGAGGTAAACAGCATATTTCATCATTAGTCCTCTGGAATCATGGATGGTCATTATGTTAACAAAAGTTTTTTACAATTTTCAATGTTGTTTGTATAGGATTATTGCTGTTATATGCATTGTTCTGGCTCTTCATTTTATTCTTCTATTCATATAAGTTTACAAAATTGTTCATTTTTGTAAGATTGATTTTACAGTATACACTTTTCTGCCGCTGCTCAGTTCACTCTGCATCAATTCATATGTCTTTCCATGTCTCTCTAAAGTTATCTTTTTCCTAGTTTCTTATAACACAATAATATTCTACTACATTAATATAGCACAATTCATTCATTCATTGCCAATTGATGGGGGACTTAACTATACCTTAAATATGTATATGTATGTGTGTATGTATGTGCTATATGCATATACAAGCTTTCTCCCTAAGCAGAACATGAGCCCATTATAAGCAGGGAATGTTTTCATTTGGTCTTTGTATTTACAGTGCCTACCACTGACATAAAGGTATTTTTAAGATGCTTATTAATTATTTAATAGATTGATTAGGACTAGCGTACAACATTTGGAAAGATATTAAACACAGTATGATTTGAAGAGAATGAGAGATTATTAGACGACTCAGGGTTTCCTTGTGGGTTGGCACCTGGGTTGTACCTTGTAGGAAGCTAAATATTCTTCGTCCATAAAAAGGAACTAATGATGTTCACTCTACTCATAGCATCATCTTTTATTGTGAGCAAAATACTCCTCAAGCCTTAAAGGGTTATTGGAGTACCAGTTATTCTTATTACTGCTTACAGATAAAAGTAATTTTTCTTTATTCTGATGATGGATGTCTGGGATAAGTGATATAAGGAATAGTACAATTCCCACTAAGGAGCTCTCTAAGCAAGGAGTCACAGAATGGTGACATCAGAGATTTTTTTTTTATCTTTACACAAATGCATCACAGATAGATCAGTTGTTTAAATACCAACTGATCTCTTCATTTGATCTGTTCAGGTTTTATATAACGATCATTTTAAATTTTTGTTGATTGATTTTGATAAAACCTAGTGAGCAAATAAAAATACTCTCTTACGGTTGGTAGAACAGCTTCAATTACTATTTTTCTCTTTGCTCTTTGAGAAGTTTATTTATTCTCTTTCATCAAGTAACCAGCAGACAGTTAATGTTATCTCAGGTTTTAGAGGGATTTGCATTAAAGAATGCAGCTGAGTACCTTATCTGTTTTGGAAACCAAAGTAACATGTGATTGGGATCTGTTTACATCCTTAGGTAAAAATCTAAGTCATTTTTTTTCTGCTATTCCCTAAGCCTGGATTCCAGTTGAGGATACAGGATAGCTTTATGGATCAGAAAATCCCTAAGTCAATGTTATTTATCATTTTCAGCTGTTCAAGTCTTGAAGGCTATGACTTAAGAAAGTAATTGTCCCAATGATGACAAGTAATTTGCCATGCATTGACAGAATAGTGCAATATAAATGAAAAATTATTAGACTTTTATGAGATTAAATCTCAACAATGATCTTGGATATAACAGTCTGTATGACAACTTTTCTACTTTAAACTTTTGGTTTTCTTCACCAATAGATTCTCTAAGTTACCTTTTATTGTTACTATTGCTTGAAAGAGAATCAACCTCACCATCTTCAAATTTTGGGGGACTTAAACGACTTGTTGGTAAGAAGGAGGAAATCTTCACTTTTGATGCCTCCTAGTTGCATGACCTTAGGCACCTCACTCTACCTCTATGAGTTGTTTCTTCAATTCAATTTCATTTCAATGCAAAGAACATTTATTAAGTACATAATTGTTCCAGGAAAAAACTATAAAATGTAATGTCATATGAACTGTGTGTAAACCACAGTTAATCAATTGTCATTTGATTATAAGCTTATATAATGTTAATGAGGTAATAGGAAGCAGAAACTAGAACACTGGGTCTAATCCCATATGGTAACTATTTGGGAGGACAGGAATGATGGAAACCTAGGTATGGATGGATTACTATATGCATTTTTGTGAAGTTTCTTATCCTTGGGTATAGTGGAAAATATTGCAGCAAGAGGTGGTCAGTTATGAATTCAATAACCATTTATTTAGAGGAGTTGGAGGATTCTTTTATCCATGTCAAGTGAATTGAATGCAGATTTACAGATCCTGGATTCATACACTTGATGCTTACTGTGTTTGTGATTTGGGGCAAGTCATTTAACTACTCAACCTCATTTTCCTTATTTATAAAACTATAAGATTAGACTATTAGTATCTGAAGCAGGGTTTCACCTTAGCTTCCTGACTCAAAGTTCCACATTCTAGTCACTGACTGGCCTAATCCAGAGTTATTTATTTTTGCAGAAGTAATTAAATTCGAATGAGAGAGAGCACTAAAATTAAGAGGTCAAAAAAAGAAAAGAAAAGGCTTTATATGGGAAATGGTACTCAAGTTGAGCCCTAAAGGAAGTAAAGCATTGTAAGACCTAGGAGTGAGTATATTCAAGATAGGGGAACAATGAAAGGCAAAGCCACAGAATTAAAAGATAGAATGTCAAGTACAGGGAATTTCAGGAAGGAATAGTTTAATTAGAAGATAGAACATATGAAGGGAATCATTTGAATTAGAGCTCAAGCCATAATGGGACAGGCTTTTTAAATGCCAGGCTAGGGCGGCAGAGCCAAGATGGTGGCATAGCAGGAGCAACATATCGCAGCTCTCACATAACCACCCCAAAATACCCATAAAATAGGACTCTAAACCAATCCTAGAACTTCAAAACGCACACAAAGATACTTCCCACTAAAGTAAGCTCGGCTACGAGGAGCCATATCAGCACTGTGAAAGGAAACCAGCCTGGCCTGAAGCTGCTGCTGAGCCCTGGGGGTGGCCAGACAAGAGAAGCGGTGAGCAGATTAGCGACAGTTGCGAGCAGTGTTGAGAACTAGGTGAGTGGGATTTTTGAAATTAGGAGAGTAAAGCAGTCTGGCGGAAAGGCCTTCAGAGTGGAAAAGCACAAGGCAGAGGTTTTACACCTGCCTCCACATTGCAGCTTCCCGCCTATGGCCTGCAGACAGCAGGGGGACTAAGCAAT